>VDFB02157628.1:0-24343 GCA_007258455.2 Sequoia sempervirens | reverse complement strand
GTTGTTCTTGACTACTTGTCCATCTTAATCATAACATATATCTTGGACACCTATCAAATTATAATATTGCTTTATACTTAAGCTTTGTATCGACAAAGTTTCATCGATCTATTACTCCTTTTTGAAAATCTATCAAGTCTATGGTTAACCCCATTTCTAAGCCTATTTCAGCCTAATAGAGTTTCCAACCTTCCTTTCCATATAATGGTCTAAACCTCAATGTTAGAAGTTTATAAATCATTCAAGATTTGGTTTACCACTTTTGCCTTTTTGGTTATAATAATATATTTTTCATTCATTCAATTGAATGTCTCATAGTATGATCATGGTTCACACAACCCTATCATTATTTGCTTGTTCATAACTAATACAACCTTCTCAGGACTACTAAGCAACTAATTCTCACAATATATTATTTAGGACTGAAATCTTATATATCAAGTTTCCAAATAGCATTTATTACCTTGGTGAGTCTGTCCACTAGAACATTATATCAGTTTCACTGACATAGATAGATTGATTTGTCTTGTGTTCTACCACTATCCCTCTGGTCTTCATTTCTTAGCATACTAGACATTATCTTTCCACATTCCATGCAGCCTCTTTATCTTTTTCTCGAAGGTTATAGTGGTTCCTCATACAATAGATAACTTTGTCATTCTAATGTCCTAACTCTGACATCAATTTCCTCATTTCATTCCTGAATCTTCCAAAATTTTGGGTATAAAGGTTCTTTTATATCCAATAATAGTCTATTCTTTGACTAACTGAAAACCTATTTTATGATCTCGCGCAATCTTTAATTCCCATTTAATAATGGTTAGGATTTTAGTGGGGATAAATCTCCTTTATTTTAGGAAATCCACAACTTGGTTTTCTTCCATTCTTGAATTATTTCCAGAGATGCAATTCATCTTTTAGCTCAATCTAATTTTCTTGATAAGAATTGGTACTAATTTTCAGTATTAATCCTCGTTCAATCATGTTGGTACCTAGAAGATATCAAATTTAATTGCATACCTAATTACCAAGCATGAACATTTCTCATTAGCTCCATTGATTCACTTAATTGCATATAGGTGAGTCCCAACTTCGGTATACCCTAATTCTAGGATAGAGTCATCAATCAATGGCTAGTCTAATGTTATAGGTTACTCTAACCCTATATGTTCTAATCAAGGCCAAATATACAACCCAAACAAGTAAGTTATTTCCAACCTATAGGTGTCAATGAGTAGTTCAGTACATATCCCAACCCAATAGGTAAAACTTAACCTAAGGTTCCTCTCTTTAGTCAAATGAACTTCTTGTCCCAAATAGGTTATTCTAAACATAGGGTTTCATTCAAGTATAAAGTATGATCAAGTGATCATTCTAGTAAAGTTACTTGATGTGGTTCACATAACACATCGCATCTTCATGAATGTCTCTTACTTAATGCTAACTTTATTATTCTCAAAGATTCCCTAGCATAGTAAGCTACGTTGTAAATTTGCTTCATGACATCGACATATTTCATAATATGTAGTATTACTACCTATGTATAGAAATAACATCATTATCTAAATCCCCCATATAAGGTATATAGGAGTGTAGAGACACTTTCTTCCAATCACAAGTAATATAGATCTCTCCTTACCTATTCTTGGCAATGATCTTCCCTTTCATGATCAAGTTACAATTTATTGGAGTGATTTCGGATTCGACTCGCGAATTTTTTGGTAGAATAATGTTTCGATCACACTCGTAATCCATCATCGATGAGAGTTGAGAGCAACAAGAGAAAAAAATGCAATTGCAGACTCCAGACTATTCTCACATGATGGATCACGAAAGTGTGATCCGGGAAACATCGGCACCTAACAACATTATGGATTGTGGAAACTTGATATCACTTGCCGCAATTTGTTTATCCTTTCCTAAGGCATCAATAATAATGTCAATTGATCTTACCAATCAAATATATATATGGTATGGTGTAATTATAGGTCACAATCCTTGACCTTTCCACTATTTTTCTCCAAAAAATATTCCAATTCCTTTTTCCTTGTGGTCATAAAATGTATGACTTAATTGACATCATGACTTGCGAAGAAGTAATTAGTTCTTCCAAATTGAAAATATATTTACGATTTTTTCGTTGATTGGTGTACTTAATCTGAGTCAATCTACTCTCTTCCTTCCCCCCTTGGTGTTTCCACAACATTCACTCCACTCGAAGTTGAAATCCTAGCAAACACTTGCTTCTTAGAAATGATTTTTCATTCCTTGTTGTTCGCTTTTCATTGCCTTTTCCTTGCCTCAATGGAATACTTTTAATATGCTTTCTTTTTTTCCAAAGTTAGATTCACCATTGATTTCTAATGATCCCGTAGATTCAACATTTTGGATCATCCAATAGGATATCTAATGAATAATCAGCAACTAATAAATTAAGAGGCACACTAATATTCCCATTATTTTTCCAATATCCTTTTTGTGGAGGAATATCCATACTCGCAAAGCCTCGTTGGTTGATGCACCTTTCAATCTAGAGTGTTATTTTCCTTACAACTTCTATTGATTTGACACATAGTGCCATATTGTATTCCATTTTATTTTGGAATCTCTAAACATATTCAAATCTTTGTAGACATGTTGGTGAGTGCATCTTATACTCCAACCAATCTATGTACTATCCAAACCTTTGGTTAGGCCAACCTGATTTCTCTTTACAGGTTTCTTTCCTACAATCACCTTTTCAAGTGACTTTATCCCAATTCTTGGAATCTTATTCTATCATAACCTTTAGAGATACAAAAAAATTTGGTCTCTCTTTCTCATCTTAATCAAAAAATCCAAATTGGTCTCAGTGATTTTGGTTGGTGGAACCATGTCCACGTCGTTGCTTACTTCATTTTGACCATTCTGGTCTTTTCCATTTTTCCTAGGTACTAACTCTTTTCTTGCAAGATCCTCTCCTTATAGAAGAATTAGATTTATGTCAAGAGTTTAGATCCAACCTTATGGATACCTCCTTTGTTGACTCTCTACTTCGATCTAATTATGCCGACATTGCATACACACATATTCATAGTGATTTTACTAAATCTAAGAATTCTTGACTCTTTACAACTATAGGTTGCTACTAATAAAGGGGTTATTTCACTTCTTCCCATCCCCTTAGATTCATATAACTATTTCATAGGATAACTTAGGTGTATATTGGTTATTCTTCCTAACCTTCCTACATAACCTGATTGCATAATCTTTCATAATCCAAGGGTATTAAATAATAAGTTGTTGATCTAGGAGTTTCTAACTGTAGGAATGACTCTTCTCTGGTCCCAACTTAAATAAGTTCCTAGGAAACTCATCTCCCTTTCTCTTTTCCCTCTATTCTTTTCTTTTGTCATTATGGCACAAGAACTTTTCAACTATTATATTCTTATCAGGTTTATGCATTGTTTTCATAATGAGCTCATAGGTTTTAGTGTTCAAACCTAGCTCTAATACCACATGTAACATGCCAACCTTTCATTGAAGTAAAAAAAATTCCTATATTTTCACTATATGAGTAAATACACTATGTAACAAGCCATTGTAATAAAAACATTATTTTCTTTATTGAGAATATACGAACAGGATGCCATAATAAATTGCAATAAAGATTCCATTTCATTACAATAACTTCACAAGCTACACCAATACAAGAATGCATACATTTATTAACTAATAGTTGTAAGATGGTCCATGATCCTTCCTTTTAAATCTTGGTTCTTCTATCACATGTTGTGGAGGACAAGCATCACTCAAGCACTTTTTTTCCAACCATGGACTCTTAATGTAGTCCCTCATACATCTATCATTCAATAGATGGCCCTTTCCTTCGACAAAGAGATTGGTAGAGTAACTGAATAATGAAAACCAAGTGAGCATAGTGTTGTGTCCTACATAAATAGAACTTGTAATCCCACAATCTAGAACTAGCATGTAATACTGGATCATGGTGAACTGATAGTGGAGCCAAAGGTAGTAACACTACTTTGGAAAAAGTGTTTTCATTCAATATTTCAAATGAAGGTCATCTATCACATACACTACATAGGGTTGATTTGACTTAAGGCCATCTTAAACTACACATAGGTATTTCCTTCAATGGATAATCTATCACCCTAGAGATAACCTATCACCATTTAAACATACTTGGAATAAACCTACTTAACAAGTAAGTACACAAGTTCTTTCCCATACTGAATGATCAATCCTAGGAGTGAACTCAATCTACTCTAGTTAAATCAATAACCTAGGGAAGAGTAACTCATATGCCACTCATTTTCAATCATATCTAGTATATAATACCTATGATAAACACCGATCTCCTATTATGGAGTACATGCAAGCACATCATAAAAAAACATATAGAAGTGTCTATTCCTTTTCAATGGTCCATTATAAATTATCTAAATGCAAGTACTTGGAAAATATAATTCAAGTATACATGGAGAATAATTAATTCATAAATTAAAATAAAAAAGAAGAATATCCTCATGCATGTTATTGCTTGTCCAATCAATTGATAGCAATGCATCCTCTCCCAAACAACAACAAGCTTGATAATAACTTCTCAAGAAACATCACAACGAATTGAAATAACTCTCAATTTTATAAATTACTTTAGTCAAACAACAACTCTTTCTCTCAATAAGATAGAATTCTCTCTCGCAGAAGTAAAACTGAGAATAAGCTAAAAATAATGCAAATTAAAGGCTTGCAAGAAGAATGTGTCCTCTCAAATAAAACTACTCTTTCTATTTATACAACATCATGAGGCCTCATATCCTACATTTTAGGCATGGATACAAAGAGCAAACAACAAGCACAACTACACATATATCTGAGCAAAAAGGTGGTGACCATGTAAGCTCATACTCAGCAAAACATCTACAAATCAACCTTGCTAGATCGACAACAAATAGAGACTTATTCAAATCTACACATGGATAATTTGAATTATCCTCAACAATGGACATCTATAAGTATAAGGAAACAAAGGTGGAGCCAAAGCTTCCACACTATTCTCAAATTTGGCATGGTTTCCATGTAATTAAAAACAATCAATAACCAATTTGCAACACTATTCCTTCATCGACTAAGTTTGGGTGTGAGTCGACTCATAAATTTATTCACTTTGACAAACTCATCGACCAGTCACTTACTTCTTAATAGATGTTGGTTTAAGCTCATAGACATGGTGCTTGAAGTTTTACCATGTCAAATTTTATGTTATAATTTAGGTGTCGACTAAGTATCCACTATGCATTGACATAATGCAGCAAGCTTCAAATGAAATATATGTGTTCCATAAAGTGTGGTAGCAAAAGTAAAACTCATCCTCTCAAGATACTATAATAAGTAATTTATATGTGGCCTTTGATATTCTTATGTTAATTGATCTGAGTTTACATAAAAATTTGCCTAAAAGCATTGCTTGACCTCCATACATGTTATTGAACTCAACATATCACTTTATAAGTGATTTGTATGTTTACTAAGGCTCAACCCTATGTCTTCAAAACCTTTATTATTCCATCATAAGTGTTTCAAGCACAGCTGCCTATATTCATTAGGAACATGAAACTTATAGTGCATTATGTAAAATACACAATGCTTTGACATCATGTAAAGTATATATAATCTCTATGTATATGCAATATAATATACATCCATATATTATAATATATACATATATATTTATTTACAAACATATATGATATATATCACATAGTATATTATGTGCTACACCTTTATGAACACATATTTACAAATTTGACTTCTATTTAAGTATCACACACACACACACACACACACATATATATATATATATATATATCCACAAATAGCTTTAACTCTATCATATATGTATGTATGTATGTGTATTTATAGTCAAATATATTATATACATATTCCATGATAATCAAATATGTTTATATTCGATAGTCAAATGAATTCAAACGAGTAAACATTCGCATGATAATAGTAACCCTGTCAGCTCTTATATATATATTCTTATAATCCTTGTAATATATACCCATTCTATATTTGGATGTATAACTCTTTTATCATATTATGTAAATAACAATGTGTGTGTATATTTATACACATTTACTTATATAATAGATACATATGTACACTTCTCTAATAAGCATTAACGTTTACGAGTGTATTTGTGAATATTTACAAGCATATACATTATATAGCAATATGATAGTCAAGCAATCCATTCGATATCAAATGATTATGACCTCGTGACTATATTCAAGAAACCATAATAACAAACATTTATATAAATATATGCATATCTATTCATATGTCATCTTACTCACATGGACATCCCATTATATATCATGTGTATATTTATTCATAAGCATATATATGTTTGTGTGTGTGTTATTAATGCATATATCCAATACTCATTCCACCCACACAATCAAACCTGTTAACATAAGAAATAAAACATCACCCAATAATATAGGTGGGTATGTCTTGGGATCATGATGAGCCAAAGTGGCAATATGATGTTATCATTTGGCAATTTTTTTACCCAAAATTGATGAAATGGAAAAGGATTTTTTAAAGGGAAATTCACCGACTTTCCCACCAATATAAATTATTCTTTACTTTGAATTTAATAAATAATTATTATTCATTTTTTATTTGAATTACAACTAATATCCTAATTGATAGGCTGATTGAAAAAAATCTATAGCTTTCAAATAGTGTCACATTTTTTGAATCCAAAACATGCATCACATTCTATGCTTCACATACTATAGGATTAAAAAAATAAAAAATGAATTTCATGAAGTTTTGACCAAGTTAAGGTGGTCAGACATACGGGTTTTTTATATTTTTTTAGAAGTTTTAATAAAAAAGTCATAATTAATGATTTACTTGGAAAAAAATTACAAAAATATATGCATCCACATCAGGACCTTGAGTCCTCTACTTATATCTAAAATATTGAAATATTATCATTTTCTTGTGGTTAGGGTGGTCAGACAGACACCTACTTCTTATTTTTTCCCTGAAATTTAAGTACAATTGCATTAAAATTTGAAATTTTCACCAAATAGAATTAAAAAAAAAAAATAGACTTATTAGTTTAGAAACTACATTCAATTTTTCATAGATTCTATTCTTACATACTTTTGAAATAATATAGATAACTTATTCAAATTTTTTACGTCAAGTTTCCTAACTCTGTTTTTCTAAATTTTTGCCACTTAAGGGCTTGTTTTTCCATGATGATCAGGCACATACCATTGATAAACCACAAGACCTTTACTAATGTTGTCACATCAAACTAGGGATGACTTACCAACTTCCCACTTCTATGTCTAGACTCGGCCATTCTACTATGAGTGTGTGTAAACTCAAATAGTTTATGTTACTGGTTACCTGACCAAGATCTTCTCCTAAGTGACACTTCCTCTCAACCTAGAGGAATGGACATTTACCTGCAACCACTAACACATGCTCACGGCAATTAGTTGTTCACAAAATATGCAGTATATGTAATACACCTCCTTCTAAAGTTAGAATATCAATTCAATAACCATCCATTTCACATATATTCATTTCTTCATATAACATTTAAATGAAAAAACATTCATTCAAAATGCATCAATAACAAAGTGCAACCACATTTTATTCACCATCAGAATACAAATTACATTCACATTTGTACCCTACATAGTAAATAGTAATTACATAATTGGGGTGTAACATGTTATTTTATTTATATTTGGAAAACATTTATTGTAAGTTGCATCATGAATTTACAATAAAATGAAACCTTAAATTAGACTATGCACTAGAGAGTATTTAATATTAAACATTGTAATGAGGTTGCCTGTTTACTTATCAATCCTTAGAGAGTTCACATAATGAGCCACTTTGTGTTTTAGGACTCATGTCTCAATGTAAAACCAAATATGGTGAGTCTACACATTTGAAGGAGATGCACCCAATTTTGAGGCCAACTCAAAGTTGAAATCATTTAATATGGGGTAATAGATCCCCATTCAATGTTATTAGGGTGGTGTACTATATTTTTGAATTGACATCATCTTTCTACTTATTTTATCCTATAAGAAAGTTACTCAATATATTTTTTTGATAATTAATAAGAAAGTGGGAGTTAAGATAGTTTTATCAAATTATTAGAGAGATATCATAAGATATTTAGTCTAAATTGAAAGGTTTAAACCTTTTTTTCTTTTTTAAGATCATGAAACTATAATGGAATTCTATTTGTGAGTCATTAAATCAGTTAATTACATAAGTTTAATGTTATATACTATGTAGATTATTTAGTATTGCTACTATTGTATGGTTTGATGGTCTTTAACAAAACCCTGAACTTCCGGTTGACAAGGAGGGGAGGCGGAGTCTAAAGGAAAATGGGCCTTTCAAATCGACTGGTACTGAGCAGGGTGATGGCAATGGATCGGTGAAGGCTCAAGCAGGTCACGAGTCTGCCTCGAGTCAGAAGAAAAGCGTGGAGGATCCGAATCGGGAGGATTCCCAAAAAAGGTTTTGTGATGACCCAGGTGGGAAGGATATTCCGGTTCCCTCATCTAAGATACCAGTCGTCAGTTGCCCTAAAGATAACCTCAAAGACGTGGTGGGGTCTGGTGACACGAATGAAGGGCATCATAAGAAGTGGGCCTCTCTGTTTGGGGTTAAACCTAATGGTAAGTCTTCTTTTCCTCCTGTGCGCAACATTTCTTGTCCTATGGCTAGAAAATTTGCAATCTCTATTCTAGACAAAATCATTGATCATAATATAGCTCGTATGGATAGTTCCCTAGTTGGCAAATTTATGGGCCAAAGGCCAAATATAGAGGTTGTTAAGGATTTTGTTAGAAAGAAATGGAGAATAAATGGTAGTGTCTCTGTTGCAGCTCTCCCAAAAGGCTTCTTTGCTTTTGAGTTCTCGAACAGAGAATACATTCAGGCAGTTAGAAGTGGAGGACCATGGGTTATTGGGAAATCAAATCTCGCACTTAAGAAATGGCCTTCAAATTTAGATCTAACGGACTCCATCTTTGAAACTGTTCCGGTATGGGCCATGCTTCAGGGTCTTCCTTTAGAATATTGGAACAAGGACGTTTTTATGGGGATAGCTAGTTCCTTTGGGGAACTACTATCAATTGACCCAATGACAGTTGCAAGAAAAAGACTGGTGTTTGCCAGAATATGTGTGGGTGTCTCTCAGGAAGCGGATCTGCCCTCCTATGTGGAGATCCATTCAAAACTTGGTTCTTGGTCACAGGCTATTGAGTTTGAGACCATCCCTTTTGCCTGCTTCAACTGCAGAAAATCTGGCCATTAGGCTAAGCAATGCCCCCTTAAGGCAGTAAAAGAAATGGAAGACCCTAAAAGGGCCTCAAAAGTGGTATGGAAAAAGAAGCAGGGGGAAAAATTAGCAATGGCTTCAGTAAGAAAGCAAGCAAATTCTTCTGATAACACTTTGGGTGATGCTGGAATTGAAGGCTCTACCTTCCAAATCCCCCAAGGTTTGGTAACGGAGCTTAACTCTATTTCTCAGAACAAAGAGGAAAGGGTGGAATGTAATGGTGGGAACTTAGCCCTGGGAAAGGTGGATGATTCTCTTGATAATATTTTGGGTGAGGCTAGAAAAGATGGCCCCGCCTTCTAGATCCCCCAACTTTTGATACCATAGATTAACTCTGACTCTCAGGACAAAGAGGTAAGTGTGGAATGTGATGTCAGGATTTTAGCCCTTAGCAAGGAGGAAGATTCTCTTGCCTCAATAATGAGCCCCTTTGGTCGGGACCCGGTGATGCCAAGGTTGGATGGTATTCCAATTCAGGGCCTCTCTTTGGAGGTAGGCATTCCCTTGATTGTATCCCCGATTTAGGAAAATAACCCAGTTGTTGAATCCAGATCGGATGTGGCTCCTATTGAAGTCGTTAAAGACACTTATTCAGATCCCAACCAGGTAAGCTCTCTCGAAAGAAGTAGCTCCTCACCTTTTGTGAATGGGCTCATGGATACTCTCCCCTGGGAACAAAAATTCTTCTCTGAAAAAGAATGGGAATCCAATAAAGAATCAGATAGTCAAGAGGACATAGATAGAGAAGAGGTGCTATCCAAGAAAAAGAAGAAAAAAGCGAAAATCAAAATCACCCCTTGTGGGATCTCAACAAGATCAAGAGCAAAAGCAGACTATGGGGAAATTTCCTTGGCTAGAGGAAGAAGACCTAAAATTTGGATAAGAGAGCACATTAGCTTTCAAGATATCGTGGATGGGTGCCAAAAAACCATCCCTGATATCCTCCTCCCTCCTAAATCATCATGAAGTTACTATCTTGGAATATAAGGGGACTAAATAACCCCCACAAGCAGGATATTTTACACAATTTTGCAAGGGACCAAAAGCCTGATATCCTCCTCATTCAGGAAACTAAAATGTTAAGTTAAAAAGTGGAAAAGATGTTTCTGTTCCAGCACTGTTCCATTCAAGGAAGTGATTCTGCTAGTGCCTCTGGTGGGGTGGCGACTTTTTGGAACTGTAAGATCATAAGAGGGGATCCACTTTTTTCTCATCCTAATCATGTTGCCACTAGATTTACTCATATAAGGGACAACTTCAGCTAGATCCAGTCTAATATTTATGCTCCTAACTGCAAAAAAGCCCGGAAGGCCTTTTGGAAAGAGCTGGCTACTTTTCAGAATATCTTTCAAAATGACCCCTGGGTTGTCATGGGAGATTTCAATTCCCCTCTCCTTTAGGGTGAGAAGTTTGGTGGTTCTCTAATCAATGAAGAAAGCAAAGAGGATCTTTTGGAATTCATCAACAACCAGGCCTTGATTGACCTAGACTTGCAAGGGAATTCCTACACATGGTCTAATCGAAGAGTTATGTCTGATCTGATCCAGGTGAGACTTGATTCTAGAACCCTTGTTTCTAATGTCTGGCTCTTAAATTATTGTTGTTCTTTGAAAACTCTCCCTAGGATTGGATCTGACCATTTTCCTATTAGTTTTGTTGCTAACCCCTTAAAGATTAAGAGGAATACTCCTTTTCATTTTGAGAAGATGTGGCTTTCCCATCCTCTCCTCCAAGAGGAAATAAGGAAATGGTGGAATATTAATATAAAGGGCACTGCCTTATTTAGAATAGCAAAAAAATTAAGAGAAGTTAAAATGAATCTCAGAAAGTGGAAAAAAGAGTCTTTCGGCAATATCTTTCAAAATCAAATTAGATCTTCAATTTAGGCTTTCTGAAATCCAAAACAAAATTCAGAAGGAAGGCTACCTGAATGAAACTAAGGAGAAGGAAAACGAGATTCTCACAAAACTTCATGAGATCATTGCTAGAGAAGAGGAATTTTGGAGACAGAGGTCCAGAGCTCTTTGGTTAAAGGCTGGAGACAAAAACACCAGATACTTTCATCTTTCAGCTTCAAAACACAGAGCTGCAAATAAAATCTCTGCGATTATGGTTAATGGCAGAAATTATGAGGAGGAAGAGGACATCAGAAGAGAGGCTGTCCTATTCTTTAAGAACCTTTTGTCTGAGAAAGTGGGAATTAACTTGGAGGATCAAAATCAATTACTGAAGGCTATCCCCAGGAAAGTTAACTCTAGAGACAATGAGATGCTAACTGCTATACCCACTAGTGAGGAAATTAAAAAAGTTGTTTTCTCTTTTGAAGGAAGCAAAGCGCCTGGTCCTGATGGCTTCCCTTTACTTTTCTTCCATTGGTTCTGGGACATTGTGGGGGAGGATGTTGAAAAGGCAGTGAAAGAGTTCTTCCGCTCTAGAAACCTTTTGAAGGAGTTAAATGCCACTTTCTTGGTTCTTATCCCCAAAAAATCAGAAGTATAGGATTTTGAAGGCTTCAAACCAATCAACCTCTGTAACTCCTATAAAATTATCTTGAAGGTGCTTACTTCTAGGCTGCTTCTCATTCTGCCCAATATTATTGCCCCTCAACAGAATGGTTTTGTGCCTGGTAGACAAATACTTGACTCCATTTTCTATGCTCATGAGAATATTCACTCCCTCTCGGTCTCTAAATCGGAAGGTTTTCTTCTAAAACTTGACATTTCAAAGGCTTATGATAGGGTGGACTGGAATTTCCTGTTTAAGATCTTAAAATATTTTGGTCTTAGTGAAAGGGTTTTGCAACTGATTGAACAAATCATTACTTCTACTTCTGTGGCAGTTCTGATTAATGGGACCCCTTCCACTTTCTTCCGTAGTTCTCAAGGGTTAAGACAGGGAGATCCCATTTCTCCTATCCTCTTCACGATTATGGCTGAGAGTTTTGGTAGGAATATGAGTAAATTGGCTGCTCAAAGATCTATTATGGGGCTCAAACTGTCTTCGAGTAATTTGATATGTTCTCACCAATAGTTTGTGGATGACACTTTGCTGATGGGAAGATCTGCTGTCTCGGAAGCTAAAGAGATGAAGAGACTTCTGGATACCTATGGAAGAGCTTCTGGTTAGGTGATAAATAAGCAAAAGAGCTTGCTGTATTTCTTTAACACACCTTTGCATAGATAGAGGAAGATTGTTGGAATTTTTGGTTGCAAGATAGAGTCCCTTCCTGCTACTTATCTGGGATTACCTCTATGCTTAAAACCTCTGGATTCTTTCTGGATCTCTCTGGTTGATAGGTTTGGGAAAAAACTTTCTGGTTGGAAAGGTGCTCGCCTAAGCCAAGCCGGAAAACTCCAGCTTCTTAAAGCCTCCTTGCAGAATCTCCCTATCTATGCTCTTAGTCTTTTTAAAATCCCTACCAAATATGTTGAAACCATTGAAAAGATTCAAAAGAGATTCCTCTGGTCGGGAGTTGAAGAGAGAAAAAGAATGCCTCTTGTTGGATGGGACTTGGTTTGCAGATCCAAAAAGGATGGAGGCCTTGGGTTAAGAAAAATTAGACTGCTCAACAAGTCGCTCCTAGCTAAACAAATATGGAGACTATTCTTCTCTTCTGGGGAATGGAGTGAAATAATTAAAAGTAAGTATTTGTAGAATAAAAATTCCCTTAAAGATTTTATTGAGAATCCTATTCTCCCGAAAGGATCAAGTTGCTAGAACTATATGATTGATGGGATAAAGGTTGTGAAATTGGGTTTAAGATGGCAGGTTCGCAATGGTAACTAGATCAGATTTTGGGATGACTGTTGGCTGCGCAATGAACCTCTGTCTCAGGATGGAAATATTAGTAGATGGGCTGAATTTTGCAAAGACACTTTTGGCCCCTTTGTTAAAGATTATTGGCGGGATGGTACGTGGATTAATCTCCCCTTGATAAACCATGTTTTGGTCTTAGTTTATTCCTCTTTGAATGCTGTCAGACTGTGCCTGAATCAGGAGGATAGTCTTATTTGGAAATATGAGCCTTCTGGGTGCTTTTCTGTCTCGTCCACTTTTTCTCAGCTTTCAAATGCACTCAATCCTCCCCCTCTATGGTCGCATGCTTGGACTAAGCATCTCTTACCTAAGGTTAACATATTTTTTTGGGCCGTGCTACAAAATAAAGTGCTAATTGTGGATAATCTTAGCAAAAGATGGGTTCTACTCCCCAATAGATGCTACCTCTATAAAGCAATGTTGAATCGGTAAACCACCTCTTCATCCACTGTCCTTTCTTCTCAATGGTTTGGGACAAGCTTCTGAAATGTTTGGCATTTTTCTTGGATCCCCCTGGAATCGGTTGAAGATTTTTTTGTTCAATGGAAAGCCCCCTCTCTCAACCCCTTTATAAAAAAACTTTGGGCTTTCTCTTTCCCCCATGTCACTTGGGGAATTTGGAAAGAGAGAAACAACAGGATCTTCAGGGATAAGGAGTCATTGGAGGAAATTATGTTTGAAAGAATTCTGAGAATGATCAAAGAAAACTTCTCTGTTGTTCCCTTCAGGGAGGACAAGGTTGAGACGGTGGTGTGCTCTCCTTATGACAGCCTGATTGCTAGAGAATGGAGAATTAATTGGGATATTTCCAATATTCCTAATACTACAAAAAAGGCCAGGGAGGGAGTTTGCTGGAGTTTTCCTATGGATGGCTGGGCCAAATCCAATTTCGATGGCCCGGCCAAAGGAAATCCAGGAAAGGCTGGGTGTGGTGGGATCCTAAGAGACTCAACAGGTAATTTTTTAGGAGCCGTTGCCACCCCTCTGGGGGTCCAAACTAATCACGTAGTGGAAGCGGTAGGGGCTTATTACATAATCAACCTTGCAGTGGAAATTAAATGCAAAAAATTATGTCTTGAAGGTGATTCAAAAAATATAATAGATAGCCTTTGTGGTAGGTCCTAGCCCGCATGGTCGATTAAAAACTGGATTGAGGACGCTAAGGTTTTACTTTGCAAGTTTGACAGAATAAAAATCACCCATGTTTACCGTGAGGCGAATGCTGTGGCAGATTTTTTTGCCAATGTGGGAGTTAAGAGTGATAAAACCCTCACGTGGCACAAAAGGATTGACCTCCATTCTGATGTCCAAGTTTTAATGGTGCTCGATGTGGTGAATGGAAATTTGGTGGCTTACTGTAATAATGAGGAAGGTACGAGTCATGATTAACAAAATAAGTAGACAATATGGGGCCGTGAGGATCCGACAGATAAATGATTTACCTTGGCACACTTTGTGGGTCCTGTGAAGCAAATGAACTATCTGGAACAAGTTCTCCGTTCACAACAGTATTCACACTAAGATCTCGAAAATGGGTGTGGAACGGAAGAGGGTTGAACCTACCAGTTTCGAGTCACACACCAAGAACACTAAAGCGTGGAGAAAAATAAGAAGGGGTGGCTTACTCCCATTCATCGAGAAACTCCATGGCCCTCAGGAGGAGATTACTGATTTCTTTGAGAAAAATTGGAATAATGGGGAGGTTCTCCTCTTTGGGAGGAAAGTTTAGATTGATGAAGCATTGATAGCGGAGGTGACTGGTATCCCGATTGAAGAGCACAAATTTTTTAGAGACATGAAATTTTCTGACAAAGATGTGGTGAGGTTTCCTAAGACCGAAAAGGAAAAGAAAAAACTTGTCAAGACGACGAACAGTTACTATGAAGCGGACACCATAAAAGCTTTATGGAGAAAAGTGTTAAGGGTTATCATGGAGTACATCACTCTTGACGGCCACTTCACTAGGGTTTATGGATATCACTTTGTGCTGCTCAATCACTTCCGACATAAGGTGCATGTTTCCATCCCTTTCTTCTTGCTCTGTTCCCTGAGAAATAGCTTTTCTAACCACAGTAGGAGCCCTAAAAGATACATGATTCTTCACATGGGTCTTTTAAGGCTCATCTATGAGCACTTTGAGAATATGTCTGCCCTTTCAAACCCTATTGCCCCTTTGGAGCATGATGAGGACGATACTGAGCCTAGTATATCTGAGATTAAAGTTTCTTCCGGTCGTGTCAAGCTCTCCTCACTTCCCCTGCCCCCCCTTCTGCCTCTGGCCGTTCCCCCCAGCCCTCTAGTGCTTGTTTTGTTCCTGCCCTTGGCTGCACAAACCCTAATGCCAATTTGGAGGGCTTTAGTTCTCCGGTTAATAAGTTAGTTTCCTACCCTAATGACTCTCCTATTGTTTCTGCTAAAGTGGCTGAGGTCAGTCTTGTGGATCCCCACTCCCCCTAGAATACTCAACAGGAGAACTGTAGCCCTCCCAGAGGTGCAGAGTCAGTTAATTTTGGGGTTACTTCTGATTATGACCCCCCTTTTGCCTTCGTTGAAACTACGAAGAGATGTTCTGTGGACCAATTTAATTCTGCTAAATGGTTATTTAATGAAATTAGTGAGTTAAAGGCTAAAAATTTGTCTCTTCATAGTAAGTTGGGGGAAATTGAAGACAAAGTTGCGGGGCTAATGTAGCTCAAAGTGGAGAAGAATACTGTTGTGAAGGATAACATACAAAAGGACAGCACTGTTGAAAAAGATCTTGACAAAATTAAAGGAACCATGAAAAAAACTGCTGATTAGAACTGCAGAATTGCTAGACACAACTCGTTAATCATCAAATCCATGACCGAAAGATTGGAGAAAACCCAGAAAAGAGCGTTGATCGTCGACCTTGATCAGGGAGAAAGACCAGGATGAGGAAGTGGGGATCTCTAAGCGAACCAGATCAAGCATGAAAAGAAAAGTCTAGACTACCCCTAAAATGACTCAGATTTTCATGGAGGGGGTCCAGTATATGGTGGACCTGGAAGAGGTTGCTGACGAGCTTCTGAAGTCTATGAATTAACTGTGGTTGGGCCCTGTTTTGTCTGTTTGCCGTCGGCTTGATGGATTTTTTGCTTTTTTTTGTGGCTGTCTGTTTTAGCTGGTTTTTATCTCTATGGTAGCCTTTTTGTCTTTTGGACCTCTGTTTTGGTCTTTGCTTGTAATGTTACTTTGTGGTTTTGGGTCCCTGTAAAACCCGTTTATCCCTTTTATCAAAAGCGAAACCCTATAACTATGACTATGTTAGATGGTATAAGAGCTTAAAATTGAGTCCCCAAAGAAGAAGATTGAAAAGATTATTCTAGCATTGAAAGTTTTTGGGTACAATATTCCTTGGAGAATTGAATTTGTTTGTGAATAGATAATTGATTGTGAGGAAATTTATAATAGATTTTAATTCAAGATCCCTCCATGAAGAATTTAAGAGGTCAAGGTGTTCTCTATGTTCCAAATCAAATTGAGGAGATGTTTGGTATGATGAGGAATGTTTAGATCTAATTTGATGTTATTGAATAAGACTAAAAAAGGCGCCATGACCCTATATCTAAAGAAAGTGATGAAGAAAATAAGGAAGGTGATTGACAAGTATAGAAAAAACTATGATATAAGAAGATAAAGATATAAGAATATTGAAGATTATTTCTAATATTAGGGATTAAAATTGATATTCCTAATTATATTTGTAGCCCAAATCTTAAGAAAATTATTGATTGTGTAGAGTAAAAAGTTGCATACCCTTTATAATTTATCCATTATAAATTACACTCATGTTAGTGTCTACTCATGTAGCATATTTTAGGTCTCACATAGCCACCTAACAGAGCCTGTTTCCTAATCTAAAGTGCCAATAATGTTATTTTTTGTGTTTTTGTTGAATTTTGTACTTCTATTCACATTTAAATTCATATTGTCTCTTTGTGTCATTTTTATTATTTTGAAACCCTTGTCGAGTCTACTAAAATTAGAGATATGTACATCAACTTTTGGATTCATCTCCAAAAAAAATTGAAAAGTAGTTATTGCTAAAAATTTGTGGGATTCAAAACCAATGCGACTCCATAATGAAAGGAACTCCTTCTTACAACTTAATTCTATGTCTTAAATCCCAATAGCTTGAAACCTTGACAATATAGTTACTAAATTTATCATAGTCACAATTTTAGCCATTCCCTATTCATGTACTTATTTCCATCAAACCACGGAAACCCATAACTTTGTCGATTACTCAAAAAATCTTTCATATTTGAACTTTTAATATTCCCTTGAATTGATACCAAGTTAAACCTCACTCCAACTCTCTAATCCTAACATCTTGAAAGAATTTTCAAAATTGATATTTCCTTGTCTTATTTCCCCCCATCTCACATGGCTTCCTATCAACCCCATTTCCCCAAAACCCTGACAATGGAACAACTAAAATTCACCAAGTTCGTGATGTTAACAATTTCACATGTTTGTGGAATTTTTGAAAGTGTAACAAGGAGGAGGGATGAGTTCAATGTGTTAGCAAGTTCACCAATTTTATAACTTCATGAAAGGTCGATGTGGTTCTTTAGTTTGTAAATTGTGTGAAAGTTTAAAATAGTTTGCAATGCTAGCAACAAGTATGAAAATTTGAAGAAGGAAAATATAAGTTGGGAGAATGTGTTTTTTTTTTAATTTCATGAGTATGCAAACTAACTAAAAGGCCAACATAGTTCTTATTTTTTTCGTTTTCTCAAAATCTTGATGACAAAGCTCTTCAATTCTCCATTTTGATGAGTTTGTGAACTTCCCAAAATTTTGACCAAATTTTTAAACAAGCCAACATAAGTGTTATTTTTATGTGTGGTGGATGTTTAAAATGGTTTCTAAATTGTCCAAATCACTGACATGCAAAGGGAAATCGATAAATATTTAACGCCGTGATTTTTTCTACTACATCCTCTAATTATCAACATAGTTACGATGCATTTGTATCCTAACCAAACCATTCACTAGTTTAAAATAGAGCTATTAGAGATTTTCACATCATATAATCATAATGTGACAAGTGCCACTCATCTAAGAAGGATTTTTACTTGTGGTTTCTCTTTAACAGGAGAAAGGCCTTGCATGCAAACGGTTTGAGAAAGAGGTGGGAAACACTCTTATTACGATAGTTTTAAGTTTCTTGATATATACAATGTCCATTATTATTAAAGTTTTATTCTAATACGGTTTTTGAAGAATTGTTATGAATGAATGTTCTTGGTCTAAATTGTTTGTAGTTGCAATTTATTATTTATTTGAATTGATGAGCTAAGATATTTTAAATTAATTACACACACATGTTATGAAAAGTTATTATTTGATATTAGCTATTATTCAAGGAATAACATAAAAAATTTATCAATAATAGTAGGAAGCATGAAATATGTAAGGAATTATTAAGTAGAGATTATACCAAAGGGTCATATACAAATGGTTTAACTACTACAAAAAAATAATAATAAAGAAATGATCCAACATAAATATTTGTTACAATGTGGTGAAAATACTGATTTACTAACTATATTGCTTTGATTAAGGCACCAATCTATAAGCTTAAAAAATTCTCACGACACAAAAATAAACCAATCATGAAAAATTCATCAAATTAATTTAATTGTTTTAATTATTATTGCATTCATACTTGAGAAGTTAAGGATAAAAGGAAGTAAGTCACTATTGCTTGCAATCTCATAGATACTTGTCATTTTGGATGAATCTTTATATCTACTTAGCACTGTTATACAAATATGTTGTATATCTTTAGCTAGTGCACCTTATAGGTCTACCCACCTAGGATTTGCAGATCTTGAAGTGCAAGGGAGAGTATCTATTTTTTTCTCATTTATTGGCCAGCCTAGTGATAGCATTGAGCATAGAACTTGAAAAATTCATAGAGACTATCAATCTATCAATTAGAGAATCAATAGATTGGTGACTCTACTGAGGAAAGATATTATTAATTGAATTTTAAATCCTACAAAATTTTATACATTATGACCCATATGAGTCACCAATAGATAGGAAAAAATGTTGGGGAATATTAAGAGCTCTCCTATTTCAAAAGAGTCACAAGATTTGAAGATCTAATGTTGATTTGTAAAATCATAGTAATCTACTAGTGGATTGACTTTACCAAGTATTTGACCTTTGAAAAAAAATTCATATACTCAAGGGTTTGGTCCTTTTTAAAGAGTAGGAGACTTTGTTGAAAGAATCTAATGAATAGTTGAAGAAATATATTGCATAGATCTACAAGGTTTTTAGTCAAAGAAGAATTTGTGAAATCTATAATATTTTTTAGGTATTATATATTTTCTTCACCTTCTATCTTTGATGAATAAAAAAAAAAATACTACAGAGGGCTTTTTGGTGAAGATACTTTAAGAAGGAATTTTATCTACATATTGAGAATGAATTTATATTGTAAGCAAGCAATTAAGATGAGCATTGTACACCTCCATATTTTAATAACATTATTATCACATGTATATTGGCTCTAGAAAAATTCATCGGTAGCAATTCACCATGGGAAAATTCACCGTCAAGCAAAATTCAACGTCAATAATTCACTGTGGCAGAAAATTAACCACATTAATACTTTTTAATATATATTTTGAAAATTTTAATTTTTTTTGCAAAAGAAAATATTAATGCGGTTAATTTTCTGCCACGGTGAATTGCTGGTGGTGAATTTTATTTGGCGGTGAATTTGTCATGATGGTGAATTTTCCCACAGGGTGAATTTTCCGTTGGTGAATTAGCCATATGTCATATATATTCTATAAAATATGCATCATAGATGAAAAGAAAAAAGATTATTCATACCTAAAGATGCATATTTTGTGAAAGTATATAAGATTTATATAGACCTGTAAATCTTGTGCATATGTATATGAATATCCTGTATGTTAAAGATTAAATACGAAGAGATTTGAAAAATAGAAGGGACTAATATGAGATATCATTATGAGAAAATGGATCTATGAAAACTGATTATAAGAGGAGTAAACTTTCATTGAGAGAATATTTGAAAATGGAGTGTTACTCTAGCCATCTCCCTACACATTCAAATGTCATGATGCATGGTACACAAAAGCATAAGTCACGACCTCAGATATAGACCACCGAACTTTATTGGTATCCCAAATTATCCAAATTATAAAACGGAAAAGTCTTTATTACGACATGCGGATGGGAATCACTGTTGGCTCACTTTATTTTAGTTCGACTTCGCAAATAACGTGTAATATGACTGAGGAATTATCCACGTCGTCTTCTTGGGCATGCAGAAATAACGTGGATTTTCTCCATATATCCATGTGCATTCATAAATCTTTAATCCAATCCTATCTTTTGTCAATACTTTCACTTTCACATGCCCTCTAATTCAACCTCGCCACTGAAAATGTCTACAACCTCCCAGGTTCAGCTCGCAAGAATTATTACAAGAAAAGGAATAACTAATTATTATGATGATGATCTTTTCATATAACACAATCAAATGCACAAAATCCACTTATGGTGTAGTCAAAGAGGGCTTGTCTATTCCACTTTACCAGACAAACTGATTTGAAAGTGTGTAGAGAATCAACACTACAAACAAATTAGTTGACAGTTGATAGGATTGGGTTCTATGCCATATCAGCTCTGCTAAGATGTTATAAGTGTAGACCACTTTCCTTACATTTTCACAGCTCTCCATAGCTTCTACTATCTTCTCTAATATTGTTTTCAAGTACCAATGGCTGGTCTGTATGTGGTGGGGACAGTAGGCTTGATAATGGCAGGTTTTGAAGTTGGTTTGAGCTCACATGTGAACTATAATGTGGAAGAGGAGGCCGGTTGGCAGGAAGCTACTGCTACATGGTATGGCAGTCCTAATGGAGATGGAAGTGAAGGTATTCACACTAACAACCATCATAGAATATATTCTTTCTGCTCACATGAAGCTTCTGTGTGTATATATCAATTGATTGTCATTTCAGGTTGAGCCTGTGGATATGGTAGAGTTATGAAGACAACACCCTTTGGATCACAGGTTATTGCAGGAAGTCCATATCTGTTCAAAGGTGGTAAAGTCTGTGGAGAATTCTATAAGATATATTTAAAAAGGAAAATTATATATTACACACATTTCAAGAAATTTAATTAAGACCATCACTTATTATCATTATTAAATCCACTTAGTTGAGGGTGGTTGCAGGGAACACAATTGGGATAATATTAACTTGATGTATGATGACCATGTTATGATAATTTTCACATACATGCATCTATGAGTTAAAGAATATTAACTAATTTTCCTCCACATATTCACTCACTCATGCACACATATACGCACATGTACACACCCAAATGAACACAATGTATTTGTGCACACACATATGTGTAGTAGTATTTAAATGGCGTCTCCCACTTGGCAAGCATATACTTTGACTTTTTTTAATTCCAAAAAATGATGATATATTTGCATGGTTTTCACTATAATTATTGCACTTATACTTGGCTTTCTTATATCACATATTTTATTAATTATCTATTCTTATTATTACTATAGGATATTTTATGATTACCACACACATATTATGCTTATATGATATTTTTACTTACTAATGTTTATTCTAAAATTGATAGTATGTTATGGCAACATGCCTTATGATGATTATATTCTAAACTGATATTTATGATGATTACATATGGCATTTATTAGATATTTTTAGATATCATGTATAGTATCGATGTCTTTTTTAACTTTTAGTCCTATTTGCGATAACATTGGGGACACCATTCTACCTACTATCACATTTTCTTTAATGGTGACATCTTTCTATCTTCATTATGGGATGACATGATGCTATGCTTACATTCCTATATGAATTAAATATTTGTATCTCTTAACAATTAGAACTCATTAAATATAATACTAGATAATCTTATGAACTATAATTGAAGTTAACTCATGATGGTATTTACCATTGAAGAAAGACATGTCCTACCAATACTTGGGAAAAACCTAAGATCCAAGGACCACTTTTGAGAGCAAGGGGAATAACTAACGATGTCATGAAATACTAAATGGTGATTTTAATTTATTTTTAAAAATAAGCAAAAAAAGGCCTAAGATAATCATTTCATCCCCTCAAAATGAGCATAACCCCCCATTATCTATAAAGAGTTCAAAAAATAAAAACATGATAGCTCATTTCTCTAGTTTTAGCCCCCACTAAAAAAAATGGTTGACTCACTCATTTCCCACACCTTGTGCTATTAAATGGAAGCTATACCCTTAATCCACTCCTTGGAATCCTATATAATAATATTTTAACTCCTTTTTTTTTATCAATAATCATTATTCAAAAAATATTTTTTATAAATAAATAATTATAAATACAAATAAATATAATTATTCCTATCCCTCTTGATAGTAAGTATTGATAAAGGAATAATATTCAATTGAATATTGTGTGTGTGTTGAATGTGTCGAGTGAGTTATTCTAATGTCAACACAAACCTTAATGAGATAGTTTACATTCAAAGTTTGAAACAAGTAAAACTAATCTATTCGTAATACAATCAAACCTTTCAAATGCGTATCATTGTTCTCTATTTCTAGGGATTTATTAAACCGTTTGGCCCTCAGATTTCTATGGGCACAAAGGTTGTTAAAATGACTACCTAGAAAACGAGATTTGATGCTTAATATGCAAGCTAAGATGGTTTCTATATGCAAATGTGTGGTGGAAGGATTAGTGGTATGCAAATGTGTGCTAGAATGATTACTGGTATGCTCCTAAATGAAACAAAATGATGGAAAGGATAATGGATGCGACGATAAACAAAGGATGATGTTGATGATAGATGAACAAGTGGAGATGAGTGAGATGATATGCAACTATAGTGAGCTATCCATGATTATGCATATGCTCAAATGCAACAAAAAAAGAAAACTAACCTAAAATGTAACTATGATGCAATGGAGATGATAAAATGTAACTATGAAGCAATTAATTAATCTAAGATGAGAATGCAAAGTAACACATGATAAGAAAGCTAAATATAAGACTCCATGAAAGCTCCAAGCTCCTATGAAAAATCTGCATGGTAACAATACTCAAAGTGTGGATGGAAAATGGCATTATAACACTATTCCAATTTGTTTCATAAAATATCATTATAACATTACTCAAAAGGTGAATGAAAATGCAAAGGATAAGGGGTGTATTTATAGAGTTTTTCAAGAATTTTGTGAGGTGGCACCTATCAATGGTTTAGATTCAAAGGAGACAAGATAGATGGTGGAGATGAAAGGAATCAGGATGTTATCCCCTTGACCAAGGGAAACATTCCATGTGCGTGAAGAGAGTCCCTTGACCAATTGGAAGCATGCCAAATGTATGAGATTCTTGAGTGTGTGAAACAAAGACCCATGTGCTCCAAATTTGTTGGAAGTGTGGGGGAATAAAGCCATGTGCTTTTTCTTATTGGTCGAAGTGTGTGAGGATAATTCTAATTAATAATAAGGCTTATTTATTTTCATGTGACCTTTATGAGGTGGCACATAAAAAAGTTGTAGAAATGTGCTCTAATTCTTAATCAGGATTAGGGAAGATTAATTAAATAAACATGTTTAGGGTTTTTTTGTTTATTTAATTTAGAAGAATATGAATTAGGAGAATTAAAAGGAAAGTCAACAATATAAATAAAGTAAGACCTTATTTATATGTAGTTGAAGTATTAATGAAATAGGTTGTATTTAATTAATTGAATGCGATGACTGTTTTTAGGAGTATACAAATATATTAAATAATTAATGAAATAATCAATTATAGCATACTTGTACTTAACTATCACATCATAGAACTGGACAAGATAATAGAGACTGGCCTAATGTTGACACTTAATTCAAAAAAACATGAAAATGATTCATATGCATGTGTGTGATGAAATTTTATCAATCATGTCAGTTTACCAACTATCTAGAAGCCTTCTCTCTAATGATACTTTGTTGAGCTATTATGTGAGTCCTATCACACAAATGAACAAAGATAGAACAAACTCAATTAGTCCTTT
>VDFB02157627.1:0-41928 GCA_007258455.2 Sequoia sempervirens | reverse complement strand
AAGAATAGGTGAAAGCTATGTACCATGAGGGTGAGGAGATCCAAATGCTTGTGATAAACCACTGTGTGTCACAAGGCATTTTCAAGACTTTCTTGAATTTGGAATTGTTGAAGGTAAATTTAATTTTATACTTTTATTTATGCCATGTTTACTTTTATAATATTTATTAATGTGTTATTAACTTATTTATACATGATCCTAGGTTGTTGAGACTCGATTTGCATCACACATGAACATTTTGAGACGACTTGTGAAAGTGCAAGAGGCATTGGGTGCCATGGTTATTAGCAACCAATGGAGTATTTGGAAGCAATCAAATTCAAAGAGGGCTTAGAAAGTCAAATCATTGATTCTAGATGACGATTGGTGGGCTTGTGCGGACTATGTCTTGAGTTTCACCGAGCCTATCATGAGCATGATCAGGTTTGTTGATACAAATCAACCATGTTTGGAGGAAATCTATGATGGCATTGACTCCATGAGAGAAAAATAAAGGTAATAATAGCACAAAAGAGAATGACCCCAAAGAAACATTTTTTCAAAGTGTTGAAAATCATTCATCACTGCTGGAACAAGATGAACACACCATTGCATCTCCTTGCATATGCATTGTCTCCCAAATACTATAGTGAAGTTGCTAATAGGTATAAGTGGGCATTCAAAAGACACTTCTCAGATCCAGAAGTGGTGGAAAATGTTAGGAAAGAGTTTGGCGTGTTCATCTCAAAACGAGATCATAGCATTTGTGCTTTTCAATACCAATACAATGTAGATGCTCATACATAGTGGTACCTTCATGGGCAAGATTATTTGTTCCTCCAACATCTTGCAATCAAGATTCTATCACAAGTATTTTTTATTTTTTATTATTTAACATTTGTATTGTAGACTTTAGTACTTATCATTTTTTAATTTATTTTGCATTTTTTATTTTTAAATTGTGTTTGTTTTCTCTACAATTTCAATAGGTTGTAGCTTCTTCTTCGGCTGAATGGAATTGGAGTACATACTCCTTTATCCACTCAATGAAGCGTAATCGGCTGGCTGCAAAAAACACAAAAGACTTGGTTTATATCCATTCCAACTTGTGTCTTCTATCACATAAGCAAGATCAATACAAGGAAGGTTCAATGAAGCATTGGGACATAGCCCCTGAGTGTGCCAACTTGGATGCATCTATTGCAAAGCTTGCTAAGTCACTATAGATGATGATGATGAGACTCTTACACACAATGCACCTAGTGCGAGTGGCAATGCATTTACTTGTGGTTCAAATGATGTTGAACCAAACGATGACCTTGATCTAGATCCTTTTGATGATTGATGAAGATTGAAGAAAATTATATAGAACATTTATTGTATTTATTCCAGTTTTGTAATTGTAATAATTTTCATTTGAATAGTCCTAGACATATATGATATATACCAATATTCAAATTTTGAACTATCAATAGGCATTTATCATTATCACTACCATTGATCAATGATGAAGTATGATACTATCAAATGTATTTACAATTTTGTATATTTTTTTAAAAAAATTGCACATATATATATATATATCATAGTTACAAGACTCGCCCAAAATTGCCTAGAATCAATGAGTCCTTGAGATGAAACACCCTTGATGAGTCTAGGAGATTCAACAGTCAAGTACTCGCCAAACTTGCTGAGTCTAGTGGACTTGCCAAGCTTAGGCGAGTCTCAACCCAGAGACTCGGCCATTTTAATTAATTTAAAAAAAAAAAAAAAAAACTTACAACCTTTCAATGTTATGACATGCCCATCTAGGATTTACAAAAAAAAAATATGAAAATGGTGTGCGATGCCCCTTGACCGCATTGGGGGCACTGCCCCCATACCCCCCCGCAAGGGTCACTACCCCTCAATGTCGTTACAATTTCCCCCAAACTCCCATCAAACTATAAGTCTAAGCATGTAATAGGCTAATGATGAATCATGATCAAAACACCTACAAAATAAATATCCCCTATTGCAAATCTTTGCATCTTCACAGTCAAAGCCACAATAAAGGATTATCTTGTTTCATACATTGGACAACTTGTTTAGTATACAAGGACAGCCATTGGCAAAGTTGGCATGCTACAATCATTATACTATTGAATACAAGTTAAGTCATAGTTGGCAAGAAATGGCGTTTTCATAATGCAAAAATGTATCAATAATTCCCTACACAAGCAACTAATAGAACAATCCCATCTATTAGTATGCTAGCTAAGGTCAAACTAGAACATAACCATTTACCTTTTTACTTACTATTCTATTTGTTAATGAGCTTGACAACAAAATATGCAGTCTTGAAGGCTTCAAGAAAACTTTAATAATAAAGTCCTCACTTGAATATACACATCAATCATTGAGATACAAGCAAATATTATGGCTACATCATCATCCAGTACCTATCTTAGATGCTAGCGCATGAATTGTCGTGATGTTGAGATGAGTAATGGAAGCTCCTCTGAGCCATAGACTTATATTTCTAGTTTTGATATTTCTTTTGATGCCATGCATTTCATACTCCATGAGTTTTGTATACATTTGACAATATTTATATATATAAATGTGTTATTTCCTTCAACTAAAATTTGTGTTTATACTTATGTGATCGATGTATGTTTGTGTATGGGATCAAAGTAGTTTCTATTTGATGAGGTTATTGTGTCTTTAAGGTCTATTTATTAAAGGGTGCATGAAACAAGTTTTAAATCCTTAAAAATCTTTGAATTTCTTGGGTTTTCAATTTGTCGAGTCTAAGTGGGCGGGGGCCCTAGCTCGGTTATTAAGTGGGGAGACCCGCCAAGTGCTCATTGGTCACGAAGTTCTAGTTCCCCCGTGCCTGTGGGAAAATTTGAGGGTTTTGTCGCTACCACGCGAAAGCCACTAAAGATCATAGCTTTATAGGGTCGTGGCACCCGGATTCTTGGCAAATTTAAAAAAAAAAAAAATTTGTCGAGTCTAAGTCCGAGTCAAAAATCAGCTTGCCGAGTCTGAGGCGAGTCCAAGTCCTATTACACTGATATATATACATATGTATATATATTATACAGTTGCACCCAAACATAACCTACCCAAGAAAAAAATTGTCATACAAGCGTACCTATACCCAATCCCATACCAAAACTAGCAACTTAGGAAAAACAAGAGGACAGAAATATAACATCTATACGCTTTATTTCTTGAAGAGTAGCCAAGGAATATTTCTTCATCAGCACTAGAATCAAACATTCCCAAATCTTCTTCATCTCTTCTTCTGTAACATGTACTCCCAAATACCTTCAAATGCTTTACTGTTGCAGGCCTTCCTTGCCATAACTCATATGGTGTTTTGCTATTGTTTATTATAATTGTCCATGGTTTAAAACATAGACCGTCGTATAAACTGCATCTCTCCAAAATGTGTCAAGTAACTTGGACTCATGTAGCATGGCTCTAGCCATTTCTTGGATTGTTATATTCTTCCTTTCCAAAACTCCATTTTGTTGTGGAATTCCTGCAGCAAAAAAATGTCTTCTTACCCTATGCTTTCACAAAAGTCTGTTGGCGTAACAACTAGCACCTCTAGAGTAAGAGTTGGTACGGACAGCGATGCACACTACACAATGAGTGCTCTTCAAATGAGAAGGGGAAGCTCCCTCGTTGTGCTTGACAAAAGTACTTGCAAAGGGAAATAAACTAAACTATATCCTGTCTTTTTGCTTCAGTTGTAGAGGTACAAGGCTTTCTCGAAAACTATATACGTTGCAGCTGAGTATTTTCTGGTTTCGCAGACTACTAACTACAACGAGGCTTAATTACTTAAAATCTATCCAGTTTCCTCAAGAAAACAGAGCATGAGGAAACGGAGCAAGGTTTGACTATCTGACGATAAACAAGTATAGATTCTCAACTTGAAGGCAAGGTGGCACATCTATCAGCTCAATCTAAACAAGTTTATTGGAAACAACAATATACGATAAACTGAATACAGATTCTCAACTTGAAGGCAAGGTGGCACATCTATTAGCTCAATCCGAACAAGTTTATTGAACACAAAACAAAAGGATAGCCAACTAGGATGATAAATTGTATTGGCGAGACACGCATACAATCTATGATCGACTAGCCACTATATCTAACTAAGGAAAGAATTCACCATTATAATTGCATGAAACCCTATGTGGCATAACAATTCATCATAATAGTAAAAACGCATGAACAGATACAGAACGAGCAATATTGAAGGCAAGGTAGGCACAGCATATATTTCTCTCTCGTGCAAAAGTTATGTACAAATGAGCAAAGCTCTTATTTATAGACATCGAAAGGTGTAGGGAACCATAAAATCACCTTGAGTCAACTTTAGTCTTGCAATGCATGCAAGATTTATTGCTAAACCCTAATTAAGCAAACTATACAGTTAACTAGAAAACTACCATCAGTTAACCGGTACATCTAACCTAAATGGACAATGTGCAAGCATGCACGTCCTTATTGAAAGCATGTTAACTGGAACACTACCATCAGTTAACGTAAAACCTAAATAAAACTCCAAGTGAATAAAGTCGATCTCATAATAGATATGCATGAGATGAGACAGCGAGTTAACTTGAGAAGGTAACGCCAAGTTTAACTCCTGTGTAAAATGTCTATTCTAAGAAGTCGGAACTGAAGTCTACTGATCGTGATCTCGAGCAACCAATCCCTCAACGAGATTGTTAACTGAATCACTGTCTGGAGCTCTGATACTCTATCGAAGAATGCTATGCCTGCGCAGCATGTCTTCACCACCGTGGATCTCGACCGGTTCGCCTTTACCCGTAAGCGGTCTTCATCGCATCATCATTACAACACCGTAGTCATTAATCTTACAGCCAATGGTCTCCCATCAGCTGCGGCGAATGAGTGCTCGAGCTCTAACCTAACATCGCGAATTTCATAAAGGCAATTCAATTTCACCGAGCATCGACACGTGTTTAGGATACTAAAGTCCTCACCAACCGGAGTGCACTAGTAACGTGCTCTCTACTCTCAGCCAACTCTAACGCCATAGTTTCCTCTATCTTTGCCTTGAAAACCAACTGTGTTTTCCAAGAGTAGATAGCTTCTCTATCCCCTACATCTGTGACTGATTCATATGCCATACTCAGGTGAGCAATCATAATCTCATCCCGGGGTCTGTTAATTGCCATTTCTTGCTCCTCATCCTGGAGACGAAGACAGAGCTCTCGTGCATTATACAGTAACTGATATAACTTTGTAAGCATAGAACGGCCTCTAACAATGAACTCCTCCTCCCACTCATCCAAACGCTTGCCATATGCAACTAAATGATTAAGTTGACCTTGTTCTGCTGGAGGCTCAAGCATCGGTGGGAGTGTGGCAATGGCATCTGGCCTGTGAACAAGACTAGAAATGTATTGACGAAGTAGTCTGATTTCAGCCTTGAGGGCTGCCTTATCTTCTCCGGCCCTTTCCAAAGATTCTATCATCCCTAAAGCATTATCTCAGAAGTAACCTCAGGTGTAGATCCACCGAAGTCTCAGCGTGCAGCACGTAATTACCAAGGCCAATCGTGATAGCCTCAAGTCCCGGAGATTCCAACTCTTTCCGGTGGAGGCATAAAGAGTCTTGACTAATGATTCCATGTCGCATTCCTTTCCTTAATGCGACCATTCTTGATCCTTTTGTCCGGGCGATCCCCGATAAATCTCATCAAAATCGGAATGATTAAGGATGTAGGATGGCTGCCTCCTCTTCCTTCCTAGCTGAGCCTCGATGCAAGATTGGTCTCGGCTAATGCTACTGGAAGGGTCTGTACTAGCAACAGGAGGTTGCGACGAAAGTGAATGTGTAGAGGAATGACTGCGAAATGGGGAGTCTAAATCCAATTCAATGTGAATCAGGACTGGTGACTACTCTGAAACTAGTGTAGGAACTTGAGGCTGCACGTCAGGCACTGGCGGACTCTGAACTGGCCTCTGAACTGGCTCTGTGATAAGTTGTCTATTAGGCTCCGTATGTGTATTAATAGCAAGCGCCTTGCCCTTTCAATTGTTTGACGCTTGACCTTTCTTAGGAGGGTTACTCCTCTTTTTCTATTTAGGTTTTGACGAGGAAGGTAGCAAAGGATTCACCACTATTGGCGGCTCTGCTCTAGGCACACTTACCCTCCTAGTCTTCTTGCTGTCGAGGTAAAGTATACTGTTCTAAATAACTCTACTTGACCTCTCTTTCACTGTCGCGTACTCCTTGGCATACCAATCAACTACCGGCAATAGCTATGTGTCAACCTGCTCTCTAAAAAATTGAGGAAGGATGTCTCCCTCATCATCTGATAAACCTCTCACATCTTCTGATAAGAAAACAGAAATCTGTGAGAGAGAGAAACGGCTGTAGTTGCGTCTACGAACCTCAAAGTCATCTGCGCAATTTGCCCAGTAATCCTCCATAGAAGGCTCATGATATGTGTGTCTAGCAAGGCAAGCTATGTAATGACCTGAAAGATCATAACCACGTGCCTCAACAAGATACTTGAGATGATATTTCTCGAGCTCCTGTCCTGCAAATTTGGCATCAATTGCCGCCTTGCATCAATACATTCCAAATTGAAAAGGAAAATTGAGAGATGGTCTATGCCTACGGCGTAAAAAACGATGAACATCATGCATCTGTCTCAGGAACTCCATAAAGATTGTCTTATCCAAGGGATAACGTGGAAGCATAGCTGGATTTCCTGTAAATCCGTATACTCAGATGTAGGTATATGTCAAGAACTGAATAAACCCATCTGCCCAACTATCCATCACTGCCCTAGCAACTGCCGAGATACGAACATGCAACTCCCGGTCTCAATTTCTCACTGTATAAGTCAGGAAGGCCTCATGAACACGCTTGAAATAACGTTCAGCCTTAGTGAACTCAAGCTCATCATAATACTGATAGACTTTCTGAACACTGAGAATGCCCACGGTGTTTAGTCCTCGGAATTGACCCTGAAAAGCGATCAAGTACACAGAGATACGAACACATGTGAAACTCATGAGCAACTAGGAAACCGGTGATCTGCTTGTGGATAATATCGCTGATGAGGATGCCCAGTCATAATGTTCCTGCCCAGATATGATGTGACCAATAATCTAATACATCCAAGGCTGGAAAACATTAGCATGTGGCTGACCTGAGACACGATTCAGGTGTGTAATTAGAATCGCGTACTCATCCTTGTACTCACCACGACCCATATTGTTTGGCAATCTGTTCTTTGCTTGCTTTAACCATCTTTCTGCCATCTTTTTCTAACATTTGTCCATATTAGCATTGAATGCCTGCTCGCACTGCTCCATAGAAATAACCAAACTATTCGAGTGTTGAGGTACACTGAAACTTCTTTCGATGTCCATAGGCTTGAGACTACAAATAACTCGTCCACCTACTGACACTATCTCACGAGTAGTAGAATTGTAATGCTTAATACAAGACATTATGAACTGAACAAAATGAATGGAGATAGGTATGGAAGCGGCCTCCAATAACCCAGATTGCTCAATATTTTGAATAATCGAAGCTCTGATCTTAACCGGATCTAGAACTGCTTCTGGCAACACCTTGTGAAGATCTGTCTCAACTGTCCCAAGGAAGTCGTGAGTAAGGACTAATTTGGTCCTATATTCGAGCTGAGTGTACTGCATTCTAAAAAATTCGCCTATTGACTGTGAACTTGACTATGTTCTGACAAGATTTCTAGAGAGCTAAAAATAGCCTATTGAGGCTAAAAATAGACTTTCGAAGAGTTATTTTCGGCGAAAAATCTGAGATATGGGTATTGTCCAAAAAAAGATTCTAAGACAACCCAGAACGTCAGAAATGCGAAAATCTAACCTCTACTCGATCATGCAAAGAGTTTTCAGTTGAGAAAATTAGTAACTCGAGAACGAATGTTCTTGAAGTTAAAAATTCCTGAAAAATCAAACGCACAATTTTAATTCGAGGAAGTTACATAGAAACGATCCGGATGTTTATACTTATCAAATTTGCCAATTTCAGGAACATGCAAATTGAAATCTGAGAGAAATCTGAGAATCAAGGAGGAAAAAGACGTTTTTTGTATGCTCTTCTTCAATGAAAATCGCCCTTGAATCCTTCAAATTGTTGATAAATGTGAACTTAAAACCTGCAAAAAGATATGTTAGATGAAATCGCCTTTGAAAATTGATGAAGAATTTTCCTTTGCTTTGCTAAAATTCGCCTTTGCTTGAAAATTACGAATTTCTCTTGAAGTTGCGCCTTTGCCTTGAAGAAATACGAATTTTGGTTTGAAGATATGAATTTCTCTTAAGAAAAACGAATTTCTCTTTAGCTTTGTGAATAATAAATGAAGATGGCGCCATGTTTAAATAAGAAGAAATTCGCACCAACTTGTGAACTGCAAGATTTAAAACCCTGATTGAAATAGAAGTCTTTCAATTGGTCCCCCTTCAGTTGAACTGCCACTGACTCGAAGTTCGAAAATAAATAATAATAAAATATTCATTATCATGCAATTTGCAAAAGGCGCCAATTTTAGAAATTCGCCATTTAATGCCAAAATATGCAAAATAAATATTAAATATTATTAAACTTCAGTTGACAAACCGAAATGAAGCTTTGAGATTCACCGTCGAACTTCACTGATTCCGAAAAGTCATCATTTGATCTCATTGGCGTCCATTTGCTCAAGTTATTACACTTTTTATTAACTTCCTACTTTGTAGCTGACTACAAACTTACAACTGGCCATCTTCGACACTGATTTCTGAGTGACCGAGTGATGCTAAGACTGAACTAGTGAATTGAATGCGAAGCCTGCTGAGCAAAGAAAAATGTCTGCTAGGAGTCATCACTGCAAAATCCATCATTTAACACCTCAAAAAATTAGTCGCCCTTGATTAAATTCATTTACAGGTGCCAAACTTAACCATTTTCCTAAACTGCCATCTGATACTTCAAACAGCCGCTGACGGCGAATGGTGAACCCTGCTGACAGGCAACACAGTTCACTGTGTGACTAGAGATATTTTGCATCCAACGAACCTACAGAAGGCATCTGAAAGGTGCATTAAGGGCCTCAAAAGTAAAAGTGCCCCTGGCCTATAGGTGCAATGACACCGTTTTGACGAAAGTGCAACTCTCAACCAGATGCCCTATTTTGACCTCTGATATCTGGAGCTGGGATGACCCGATTTGAGCACTGTCTGTCTCAACACGTAGCTATAAGGATCTACGAGAGACATCTCTAGAGGTGACGAAGCAAGAAAACTGCTTCTAAGACCTCAAAAATACAAGTGCGTATTTTATTTAAAATATACGCTCCATACTAAGCCATTTTCCGGATGTCTTCACTTTTCAGCATTTCGCCAAAGACCTCACACGTACAAGCGTTTGCCAAATCCCAAAGGCTGATGGCTGGGCTTGTTGAATAGATAAAGTAATTACGCTTAAATCCCGTGAAGACTTCGAAAGCAAACAACTTCATCTGACAGGCCTAAAGGCTAGGCGCCTCTGGCCTACAGAAATACAATGAAAATTTTATGCCAGTCCGCCCACTTATTCACGTGCTTGTTAGAAACTCTGCCACGATCTTTCAGAAAGTCGGATCAACAGGCAACTTGGTGCAACGCGAAGTTGGACTAGAGTAGTACTGACGTCAGGAAGACCTCATCAGCAAACTGGATCGTTTTAAGGGTCATTTTGAAAGGCGCCCCTGAGCTACAGTTGCACTGGAAACGCAACGAAGAAACTCAAGCATGTGAAAACTCTATTATAAGCTCATCTTCAGACATTGACTGCCAGAGCTCTGGGACTCGGATGATTGCGTTTGAGAGCTTGTCGGATAAGCAAACTAGTCACGAAGAGATTGGCTGCATCATCCACCAGAAATACCAAGATCCAACACCCCTTAAAGAAAGGCGCCCCTGAGCTACAGTCGCGCTTAAGCTAGAAAAGGACAAGCTTCTGCAATCTGGAACTTTGGAATCTTCAACTTTTGTTGCCAGTTGCCGGAGTTACGGGTCTCAGATAACTTCGTTGGATAGCTCATTGGATAGGCAGACCAATACTGAAGAGATTGACTGTATTTATGAGCATTTTCAACAAGATCTTGACCTTCAAAAAGAAGGGCGCCCCTGGGCTACAGGTGCGCTTTCTTGCTTTTCTTTGAGAAATCTTCAAAAATAGACTATTGAAATCATCATTACAACCACTGAAATGACCATAAAAAGTATAAGTGTCATCTTGAAATGCTCCTTCATCGTGAAATGCTTCGTTCTGAGCCTCTGATTCAGGTTCTGATCAACGAAATGGTGCCTTTGATTGACAAACTACTGACAAAACTCCATGCTTGATATTGCCCAAAAACTGTACTTGACATCATTTTCGCAAGATTTAGACTCTTTTAAACAAAATGCCTTGATGAAGCAAAAAATTTGGTTTGGGTACAACAAAGTATTCAAACTCATTTGAAGTAAATTCTCCTCCTCTATCTAATCTAAGACATTTGATCTTTAAGCCTGTTTCTTTCTCCACTAAAGCTTTAAATGCCTTAAACTTGTCAAAAGCTTTAGATTTCTCTTTTAAAAATGTGACCCAAGTCATTCTAGAATAGTCATCAATTAAAGACATGCAATACCTCTCTCCTTGCATACCTTTTGTTTTGGTTGGACCACAAAGATCTGTGTGTATAAGCTCCAAGTGATATTTGAAGGCTTTGAAATATTTGGCATGTCTCTCACAACTTCCTTATGACTGATCTTGACAAGATTGTCAAAGTTTGTGTGCCCTATTCTCTTGTGCCATAACCAACTTTCATCTTCTTGAATCATACAACATCTTTCTCCTTTGATCTCACTACGAACACAGAGATTGTTAACTGCTCTTTTGGCTTCTGCCACTTACTTCCCCGCTATGCTAATTTCACATCCTTTTGCATGAAATGTAAGAGTGCCCTTGGTCGCACATTTGACTTATACTTAGAAGATTAGTCTCAATGCCTCAATATATAGCACATTCTCGGTTTTTGTTTTACCATTATCAAGGCTAAGTGTCCCTTTCCCTGATATCTTTGCACGCCAATGCAAGAAAGACCTACAACTATAGGTTATGTTAAAAAACCTCACATCCAAATGTATTTTGACATAACTATTATATAAATTCGTAGCATTAGTTGTTTCTTTTCAGAGACATACACCCAAAATGAGGCATTGTTCTCTCTCATTTGCCAATAATGCCTCAAGAGTATAGAAGGGTAAAAATCTAATGGATTTAATCTTAAGTCTTCATCCTAAACTTGTTGAATACATAACACAGTCAACTGATTTTCATCTATATATATTAACACTATAAAACAAGCCTATCCTTAAAACAGGGTTGACAACAAGTTTATATTTGATGAGGTTATTGTGTCTTTAAGGTCTATTTATTAAAGGGTGCATGAAACAAGTTTTAAATCCTTAAAACTCTTTGAATTTCTTGGGTTTTCAATTTGTCGAGTCTGAGTCCGAGTCAAAAATCAGCTTGCCGAGTCTGAGGCGAGTCTGAGTCCTATCACACTGATATATATACATATGTATATATATTATACAGTTGTACCCAAACATATCGTACCCAAGAAAAAATTTGTCGTACAAGCATACCTGTACCCGATCCCATACCAAACTGGCAACTTAGGAAAAACAAGAGGACAGAAATATAACATCTGTACGCTTTATTTCTTGAAGAGTAGCCAAGGAATATTTCTTCATCAGCCCTAGAATCAAACATTCCGAAATCTTCTTCATCTCTTCTTATGTAACATGTACTCCCAAATACCTTCAAATGCTTTACTGTTGCAGGCCTTCCTTGCCATAACTCATATGGTGTTTTACTATTGTTTATTATAATTGTCCATGGTTTAAAACATAGACCGTCGTATAAACTGCATCTCTCCAAAATGTGTCAAGTAACCTGGACTCATGTAGCATGGCTCAAGCCATTTCTTGGATTGTTATATTCTTCCTTTCCACAACTCCATTTTGTTGTGGAGTTCTTGCAGCAAAAAAATGTCTTCTTACCCCATGCTTTTCACAAAAGTCTTCAAACCAATTTGAAGTGAATTCTCCTCCTCTATCTAATCTAAGACATTTGATCTTTAAGCCTGTTTCTTTCTCCACTAAAGCTTTAAATGCCCTAAACTTGTCAAAAGCTTCAGATTTCTCTTTTAAAAATGTGACTCAAGTCATTCTAGAATAGTCATCAATTAATGACATGCAATACCTCTCTCCTTGCATAACTTTTGTTTTGGTTGGACCACAAAGATCTGTATGTATAAGCTCCAAGTGATGTTTGAAGGCTTTGAAATCTTTGGCATGTCTCTCACAACTTCCTTACAGCTGATCTTGACAAGATTGTCAAAGTTTGTGTGCCCTATTCTCTTGTGCCATAACCAACTTTCATCTTCTTGAATCATACATCTTTCTCCTTTGATCTCACTACGAACACAGAGATTGTTAGCTGCTCTTTTGGCTTCTGCCACTTACTTCCCCGCTTTGCTAATTTCACATCCTTCTGCATGAAATATAAGAGTGTGCCCTTGGTCGCACATTTGACTTATACTTAGAAGATTAGTCTCAATGCCTCAATATATAGCACATTCTCGTTTTTTGTTTTACCATTATCAAGGCTAAGTGTCCCTTTCCCTGATATCCTTGCACGCCAATGCAAGAAAGATTTACAACTACATGTTATGTTAAAAAACCTCCCATCCAAAAGTATTTTTACATAACTATTATATAAATTCATAGCATTAGTTGCTTCTTTTCAGAGACATACACCCGAAATGAGGCATTGTTCTCTCTCATTTGCCAATAATGCCTCAAGAGTATAGAAGGGTAAAAATCTAATGGATTTAATCTTAAGTCTTCATCCTAAACTTCTTGAATACATCAACACAGTCAACTGATTTTCATCTGTATTTATTGAGACTATAAAACAAGCCTATCCTTAAAGCAGGCTTGACAACAAAAAGAAAAGTGAACCAGTTCCAAGTTTTTGATGGATTAAATTCCAACTACTAAAATTACTTTTTCTTAAATTAAATTGAAAGGGAACCAGCTACATTGTAAAACAAAACACATTTTACAACACGATAAGAAAAACCCCCGCCAATCTATATATACTGAAAAGCATCTTGCTCACCTTCATTTGCTTCGAAAAAACATTGGAGTGAAAGCAAATGTTCCATGCAGAAACATACATGCGCCCATGATATAAGAAGGACCTTTCCAATGCACACGAGTAGCTGTGTTCAACCAGCTGTACAAGAAAATGCAATAATGTTTTAAAAAAATTGGATCCTAGACCAGTTATTTCTTGAAACTGGTCACCAATTTTACACAAAGAGAAATAATTTTCAAGAACCCAGTTATGGCTTCTTTCTATCATATTAACCAAATGAACACCATAACATGACTATCTGAAACATAATGATGATGCCTTTGACACACAATAAAAACAAGCACTGAGAGACCATTTACACTTGCCTCCTCTGGTGGTAAATTAAAAATTGTCTGAAGCGGTCCAGGTTTTTGATGGACAACTGTTGGCCCTTGTTTATCTACTGATATCCTTCGTCGTGCAACAGCTCCTGCAAATCCATTCAGACCCCTGCATCCAAAGAAACACAAAGAAATCATCATTGTCATTTTATTTTATTTTTAAATAATGAGTTTGTCCATTTTTTATGATTTTCAATTAACCATACTGAGATCCTTGCTGATTAACTGTGACATAATTTTTTGCAACATTGATTGCCAGCACATCAGAAACCAAACAATAGAAATTATAGAAGATACTATATATTGAAACTCTAGAATCTGAAATACAACATCTATGATTATATACCAGATTTTTTGTAGACGTGAATATAAAAGTGAGCATTGAGTTAGAAAGAAAACAAATGCAGCTTACTAAGGCCTCATGTTGAGAATAAAAAAAAGCATGCTCTGCATTGTCTAACTTTTACATTTTCAAAGATTCGATCCACCTTTCTCAGCGTGGAAGACAAGATCTAGTTCAAAACCTAAAATTTCTATGATCTAAAAGCTATAGCCGGTGGATTCTAAATGATAAGGCCAAATGCACTAATGCATCTAATTTATTTAAGTGTGAAAAGGGGCATTTTTCAAGAAAAATATATATACGACTCAAAGTAAAGTATGCTGGTCAAAATTCAATGTGAAAGCATTAAAAAGGGAAATTGAGCACAAATTTTAATTATAAAAATACTTATAGTTACCCAGAAGCACTGACTGGAAACCGCTTTGTACTTGTTTGCAAGCAAACCTGATAAGTAAATAGAATGAAACATTAACAATCAGAGGAATAATTTTAAATGATTGGGGCATACAACAAAACCTAAAACACAGAATTGAGTTAACTGAACCTAAAAGCAAACCAGCTGTATTTTACCTGTCCTGAAGAACTATCTAGTGTGTACCAAAGAGCTTCTGTTTGACCCTCCTCTTCAATTGGAAGCGTTACTGATCCAAGCATTGCACTTTTCCAGACTATATCCCAATCATAGATTGTCACATTAACCTAAAGAAAAAGATAAGTGGTTTACTATATATTACTTAAAATGAGCTAAGGTAACTGATCAAGGTTACATACTTTGAAAATTCAATTTCATCAGTGACTTCAATTATTCCACATTTCTAACACAAGTGTTATTAACCAAGACTCAATGTGATCACGAAATAATTGGACAAGACCAATATACTCTTTTAATTTTCTCATTTTCAATCAAAATCTAACTAAATAATAATGGAAAAACAAATAGGATTCTATACAGGATGACTATACTAAAGGTATTTCTTTCGAAGAGATCATATTGCTCAAATATTAATTTAGAAAAACTGCTTCAAATACCCATTTTAAAAAGCCATGTCCACAGAAATAAGCATAGATATGATTGTTGACAAGGCAGTTCAAACACCCTATTGGTGAGTGGTATAAGCCTAAAACCATCAAAAATGAGTCAAGCCTATAGCCAGTATGTCGAAATCATAGCAACAATCAAGAGCAAATAAAATTGGTTTTCCAAGAGCCTCTAAATACACTTGACCAAGACACTGTACATAAAAAAATAGGTCATCACAAGAATAGAATTCACCACTAAAAAAATTTAAAGAAATGTTAGAGACAGGAGATATGATTTTTGCCACAATCTAGTCTTTTATATGAAGAGCTGTATCTGACTAATATGGAGATAGCATATAAATAATGTGTTACATCTTCATAAGTTCAGCACTTAACAAAGATGGACCAGCAAGACAGTTTTCAACAATTTGATGGTATCCACGTGTCCATGACATAATCACCAGAATCTCCATATATTCGCAGAGATTGAATGAGAAGCATATTGATTTGAGAATTTTAGGAGCTAAAATAACAATAAATGGTGCTGCACCATATGAAACTTCTCATATTGAAGTCCTTTTTGCATGTTCTGTGATGAGCCCTGCTGGCTCTCAGCTCAAAACCCTCTTTTCTTAAGTCTTTTTAGTGTTATTTAGTTTTTTAGAGAAAATTTGATAGACAGAAGAGAAGGGGTGCATAGCATAAATGCATATAAAATGTAAATCTGAGTTATTTCAGGCGAATTGACAATACAGAAGATAATAAATATGCTCAACAATGGATTTAGAACTCATAAACATACCCGGAAGTGTCTAGATTATTTATTTAAGAAAGTAGTCCAGTTTGCCAGCCAAGATGGTGAAAAACTGACCCAATCTGGTGTAGAAAGTTACAGAATGCAAAATCCAGCCTGAAAACGGCGGCAGATGAAGAGTACAAGCCAAACGCCTAAAATGATGAAGAGAAACCCTCAGAAAAGAAGGCGTTTCTCCAAGAAATGCCCAAACGCCCTTGCACAAGAGCCACACACTTCACTGCAAACCACCTGAATTCTCACTTAGAAGGTACGGCCAAGAAGTATGATGTCTGCCAGATGAAATGAAGGCGCCATCTCCCAAAACCCTCTGAAACTGATAAAGAAATCCAATAGGAAACACAGTTCAAGCCCAGTAGAACCTCTGTATGAAGCTCTCAACTGCACTGATTCGATTGATCTTTCACAATCTCAAGAGTGCTCAACACTGAAGAGTTATCGTTCTTCAATGGAAAAATTGTTCAAACCCTGATCACAGGAGAATGCACAGGAAATAGCACAAGGCAAAGTCGAAATTGTCAAAAGGTGAGTTTCTCATTGCCAGAAATGCCCTTTTATGCAAAGGCACGAATCCCAAGAAAATACGCCACTTTTGGATATTAAAATCTTTTAAATAATATTTAATTCATTTCAATAGTATATGAATTAAATACTTGGGCGCACTTTATCCATTTAAGTGATTTAAAATATTAAATCACTTTTAGAGAATATTTAAGTGATTTAAAAATATAAAGTCAATTTGACTTTATAATTAAATATTAAATCAATTAATATTTAAATCACTTAAAAACCCATTACTCACTCAAAACACCATATAATCCTGTGCCGTCAGAAGCTGTCGACTCCTGCACTGCCAACGCCTGCTGTGAACCAGTCACTGGGCTCTGAAAACCAGAACGATCAAACTCTCCAGAAAGTACCACTGACCCTCTAACCAACCTGTTAGCCTACGAGAGTCTGAGTAATAGGCTAACCACCATCGAACATGATCATGCCGAAAAGGGGGACATTACATGTTCTTGTTGCATCCATCTATCAATATGTTACATACAGATGTGCAGTGTCAAAGTTATGTATAATGTCCCCAATCAGACAACCTAGGAAACAGGCGACTGTAAAGACCCTTGCAAAATTTGGCCTTTATTTTCAGTCTTAGACACTTAGGTATTTCATCAAACAATTGGCTTGCAATCTCTCTCCAGCTGATATTTGTTTTCTGCTTTTGTTTTTCTGATTTTGAATGATGATGTCATGCATAAAAGACCAAATCTAGCTATGCCAAATGTCTAAAATGCAATCAGAATGCTATGCAAGTATTTTTATGATTTTTCAACATAAAAGGATGACTGAAATGAAGTGCAAAGTGCAGCTACAGCAATGGGCATTTTAACAAACACTTTGAATGCAAACTCAAACTCCACCTTATATAATATTGCTGCTATGAACTTGAATCTGATTACAATAATGACCAAGCAAATCGTCCTCAGAAAGGAACTAATCACCCAGCAATACAAAATACTTTGCCAATACAAAATGCTGCTATGGCAGCCACTACAACTGCAGTAATGAATATGACTATATGCAATTCTAAATGCAGAATTTGATAACAAATGAGAACCTGAGAATGGCGCCTTGTGAAGCTGATATGCCCAGCAAGGTGTAACATGTACAATACTTCTCAACCTCAAATCGCCCAGGCAGAAGAGACGACCTTCATGAAGTGGAGCCAGCAAACCTTTAAAATTGAATTATTCTTGACTGTAATTGCTGTTTCCAGAAATACAACTCAAATCTTCCAAAATTGAACTGAAAGGGGAGACACCCAGCAATGCTTGCAAGTCCTCCAAGATACGAATTGGAAGTATGCTCCAAAAATGACTGTAGTCGATCCCTAAGGCAGCGCCAATACTGATGATGCGGGCGTGGTTCTCCAATAGTAAGAATGCCTCAAATATTAAATTCGATGTGCCCAGAATTTGTTTAGGAAAATCTCCAAATGAATGCAATCAATTTCTTCAAAGAACTCATCTTCCCAAACTACATTTGATGACTGAAAAGTATGCGCATAAATTTCAATGGCTCTTTTCAATAGAATCGAACCATGAGGCTTCTCAAATTCTTCTTAAAATCGATCCCTTCAAATCTGTAAGTGACTTTCAAAATCGAATCCCTTTTGAGTCTTCAAAATCTGCAATTATTTCTTTCAAATCAAAATATCTAATGTTCTCCAAATTTTGGTCAATGACCATTAAAATTTGGAATGATAGTCTCAGCCAGATGTAAACTCCTTTCAATGATGATTGCAACAATACAACAGCTGTTGCGAATCAAGTGGAGTTGCAAGAATACATCATCTGCTACAACTCAAGAATGCAATAATGAATCAGCTATCGCACTCAATCAACTCCTTATTCAAAATTGCAATAATACAACAGCTAGCAATTGATTAAACTCCTCAATGAAGCACCTGTAGAAACCCTAGATGGATTCCTCCAAAATATCCAGCTAGGGTTGATCTTTCACAACTGAACCTACTCTAGAGTCTTCAAACCCTCGATTAATGCAAAGCATTCAAGCTTCCTACCAAACTGGTAATGAGAATAGAATTCAAGACATAAGCATGCTCAAATGCTAGGCTAGCAGCTCCTTATAAAGATTTTTCAATGACTTTTCAAGAAGCTTCTAGAAATAATATTATTTTATTCCCTTAAGTGACTTTTATAATTTATTATTTTATTTTGTCACTTTATTAAATTAATTAAATATAAAGTTATCTTATGATTTAATTTATTGAAATAACTTTATAAATAATTAATTTAATACTTCCTTATTTCTCCTATTAAGCCTTTGGGAATAAATAAAGGCTAAACAATCCTCAAGGCAGCTATTGAAAAGGGGACATTACAGTCCTCCCTTCTTGAAATTGCTTGTCCCCAAGCAATCACAAACTGGGATGTTGTAGAATTTGTTCTCCTTCCCATATGGCATCCTCTATTGGCAGACCTCTCCATCTCACCAAATATCTCCTAACCACCCTGTTCCTCAATCTCTTCTCCTAAGTATCAACAACCTTCGGAATTAGGACCAAATGTCCCACCTCAACAATTGGTGGCAGCTCCGTGGAAGAAGTAATTCGATGTCCAAGTGCCTTCTTGAGGCACGAAACATGAAATACATTGTCTATCCTACTGCTCACTGGCAGTTCCAACTCATAGGTTACCTCCTCAAAACACCTGATGATCCTGTAAGGTCCATAAAATTGAGAATTGAGTATCCTCGCACTGCTCTTCCTCAAAGAAAATTGCATGTAAATCTATGATCGAAGGTAAACCAAGTCTCCAATCTCAAATCTATGCTCAACCCTATGCCAATCAATGTATGTCCTTAGCTGATTTTGTGCCACTTTCCAATTGTCCTGGAGTGCCTGCACGTCATCCTAGTTCCCCTGAATCCAATACTTAGCCTTAGGAGTTCTATACTCCCCAAAAGCGAAGTCAGAACCTGCCCCACTGAATAACTCCTACCAAACGGCACTTAGGAACCTACTATCTCTATCACCGACTAAGAACCTAGGCAGCCCATGCATCCTAATGATCTCTCTGAAAAATAACTCTGCCACCCAAGAACTGCAGTGATGAACCCCAAGCATCCATACTTTCCATAAATAAACTCCACCTGGATCCCATGAACAAGCTAAAAGTCCATCAATCTCAACACCAACTGACTTCCATTGTGCCACTCTGATAACCCCTAGTGTCCAATCGAACCAAATCTCAAACTCTTGCATCTATAAGCAACTAACAGGAGAGAATGAAGTGTGAGACTTACCAAACTTGGACTCATCCTCTGTACTCGGAAATATATCATACCAGAGTGAACTTGAAGTCTTCTCATTCAACCCATCTATTTCTATAATCAAATCCTCCACATATGTGGGCTAAATGAGAATTGATGAGCACACCTTAGAATGCAATCAAGGTGAAACTCCCCTGATTGCGCCAATGGAAAACTAGAGTAGTCATGTGTACATCCTATGTTGCCATCATCAGAAGAAAACTCACAACTCACAACAAGGTGAGTTGGTCTTGTAGGCATGTCATCATTACTCCTTGCAGCTTCATCAACAAATCCTCTATCAGAAAGCAACTTCAAGTGTCCTAACTTACTTTCAAGAGTGGAAAGAATACCATCACGAATCCTATCAATCTCCTGAAAAGGGGCTAGAACATCATCAAAGTCTAACGTGCAAGACCTAGAAGAAACCGTCTTCTTCTGAAAAGACTAACCAATGTCAATCTCAAAAGTACTAATGTAGAGCCTTGTGCTCAAATCTCCAATTACACCTGAACATGCACTTGTTGTGTCCATGTCATCAACAATCCATTCTACACCAAGTGGTATCCTGTGGATGTGAAAAATGTGAATCCTAGGTGCATAGAAGCACATGCCAATCTCTGACAAGCTGCTGGTATAAATCAGAACAGCACCACGCAACCTGTGAATCATATCCATGACAGAGCAAAGTGTCCTACAACTGTCATAGGATGATAAGGACTCACCATCAATCTGTCCTCTAACACCCAAGTAGAAATCCCAACTGCTCCTATCCATCCCAACTGTTGTTGTCTTCAAAGTGTAATCTGGCAGAACTAACCGGCAAAGTAGGACAGCCATCGATTAATGAAGTAGGAGGTAAAGCCCATGAAGATGGTGTTGGGATACTGCTGCCAACATGCCTATCTCCAAACCACGGACTGAAATCAATTGGCAACTCGATCATAGACCTCTTGTAATGTCCCCAATTTTACGAGCGTTAGAGTTCGAGGGATTAGCCTATCAGTTGACCCTCGTAGGCTAGTGTGGTGGATTAGAGAGTTCAGTTTGGGAGTTATGGAGCTCTTCAGGTGGCAGTTGTCAGTGTTCATCTCTCCATATCCTTCTTATGTTCTGAAGCATTGATATTTAGAGGTCTTTGGTTCAGTTTTGAGGGACTTGCTATTTATAGTAAGTCAGCAAATGTTAGAGAGGGACCTTTACTATTTTTACTAAGGCAGTTGGATGCACAGTGGATACAAGGGTTAACTCCCAAGTTCAGACGGAACTAAGAAATAATGATTATTTGTGGAGTTATGTTATTTAATTATTAATAAAGTGATTACTTTATTAATAATTAATTATAAAGTGCAAGTATAAGGTTTTAAATTCACTTTATGTCTGATGGGGCCATGACCCTCAAAAGGTCACTTAAAGTACATTAAATATTATTATTTAATGAGTGCCCATCTATTGAAGCATTTATTAAAGTGAAAGACAAATATTAAATATCATTTTAAATGATTTAAAAGAGACTTCTAGAAGGGGATTGACCTACTTGGAGAAATATATAAATGCCATCGAAAAGAAATGAAGGTATCATTGGATCATTTTATACTTGTGTTTTGAAGAGCTCTTCTCTTGGAGAACAAAACCTAGGGTTTCTGCATATTTCAGCTTTTGAGAGCATAGCTGCTTCAAAGTTTGTGCATTTTGAGGTTGTGAAAGACCAGTTGAAGATTGCTTCGTGGATTGGCTTCATTCAGGAGTCAACATTGTGCTTCACCAAATTTATAGGAGGGATTCAGAATAAGGGTTTCATCAACTTTTCAAGATCTGAAAATTTGTTTCCGGGTATGCATTTGGCTATAAAAAATCTTTGAAGAATAAATGAATACAGATATATGCTTGCAGCATTTGTAATTGTTTTTACATTTTCAAAAATAGTCTTTATTTCCAGCATTTCATGCATTTGTCATTTATGCATTATTATATCAAAAACACAAAAAGAAATTACAAACCCTCATCATTCAGCATCAGTTATCGGAGGTTAGAGACACTAGATCTCTTACACCTCTTGTAATGTCCCCTTCTCAGCAATGATCGTTTCTGTTGACCGTTGGCCTATTCCGGAGACCCGTAGGCTGTGCGGATGGTGAAATTAGGGTTTCCAAGTTTTGAGGTGGTTGTTGCTTGGAGTTTGGGTTTCTGACTGCGGATTCTTTCTGGGTTTTCAGAGAGCTTCGCAGTGGTGTGTTCAGTTTGGCATTTCGGGCAACTTCGCGAATTTACTATTTTTAGTAAATTCTATTTCTGGCAGTGGACAGTTCGGGTACAGTTCAGTTGGGTCACTTCTTCAGTTGTTTCAGCTGGCACTTCAGTTCTTGGCCTTGGGCGCATTTTTCTGGGAGAGATAAGTAATTTCATTATAATATTATTATTTTAATATTATACCCCTTGCCTAGCAGTGCAACTTTAAGTTGTTTTTAAAAAGGGGACTTTTGAGGGTCCAGGCGTCATAAGGAGATAAATTATAATTTTAAAATGTCAAATATTGAGACAAGTAAGTGGGACGCCCTTTTGAGAAGATTATTTTATTTTAAAAAGTGAAATGTTTTATTGTTGAAAATGGACGCCATCTTTGGAGGGAAAAGGTGAATTTGAAATTAGGGTTTGGGCGCCCTTGGAAGCTTCTAGATGTTTCTCTCTCGTCTATATAATCAGGCCTCAGCTCTTCATTTGGCATCTTCTGTCTACTACACCGTTATGCTGCTGGATTGATTTCAGGCACTCGCTTCGAGGAAAGCACACCTCCTAGCATTGGCTCATCTTCTTGCTTGAAAGATAGCAACTAGTTGAGAGGTTAGATTGTATTTGGGTTGTTTTGGCATTGTAGTTGAGTTACTTGCATTTAGTTGATGTTATTCAAGCATTTTGCAGTGTTTCAGTGTTGCTGTTGTTGCATTGCTGTAGGCATGTTTTATTCATAATTCAAAAATACAAAAAGATTTCATTGTGGGTATTGCATATTTCCATTAGTCATGCTTGGGCGCCAATTATTGCCAAGTTTTGTGATTTATAAACAAGTGTGGGAATTTTAAGAAGAAATCGCCCTCCTCAAGGGGCCGTACCATTGTACCTTCATTGGGAATTGTGTAGAAATTAAATATCAGTACTTTGGGGTTGTTTTATGTCTCTAACTTGGGCGCCACCATCTTAGTTGTCATTTGCATCTATTTACTTGCAGTTTGAATGAGAGGTGTGAGGTTTGTGAGCATATTTTGGTGATACAGTGTTGCTGATAACAGAAAAACAGTCCTAACTCTGTCATAGCAGCAAGCATAAAATAATCACTCGAGTTGTGTGCAAAGAAAACCATTGAGAAGACTTGGAATTATCATTCTATATTGTTGTAATTGTTGAAGGTTCTCATATAATGTGCTTAGTTGATGAATTTCTGATATTGTAAGCTGTACAGTAGTACTGTCAGCATCATTTAACATTCCCGCAATTTCTCTATGTTTGTATTGCCCACTGAACAAGTGGAAGAGGCTGGCTTGCCGCCTATTTCTGTTTTGCATTGTAATTTCCTTAAGTCTCCACCAAATGGTCGCCTCTTATCCATCACGGATTGAGTAGCACATACTTGGTGTTGAGCTCTTTTCAGTATTGCAATAGATAGGGATCCTCTGACCGAATGCTCGTCGTTCACCGGCGCATCTCTGGTTAGAGTTCTTATTCAGCAATTTTCTTTGAGATCCTCTGACCAATGCTCACACCTTGCCCTCATCGGGATCCTGGTGTACATTCTGGTTAGAGTTACTTTCTGCATCGTTTTGGTTTATGCTAACCTTAACGGGTGCATGTTGCATTGTAATCTTTTATGAAAAAACAAAAAAAAATTGGTCTGGTTCATTACACCTCTCAAGATCAAGAACGATGCATTCATCACCAACTGACTCCTCTTGCCTATCCAACACAAGAGACACTGCATTTGTATCCTGAATGCTAGTAGGTATCATACAACTCTCCTCATCCTGTACCCTAACGGCCATAGATGACTGAGTCTCTGCTGAACATGATGAACATCTAGCCAAGCTCAACTCTAAGCAAAGCTCATCAACATGAATCTTAGATTCCTGAAAGGCTAACTGAGTACTCCTCAAGGAATTGCAGGTGACCTGAAGCTCGTGAGAGAGCTTATCAACTTCCTCTTCTTTCCTCATCAAAGCATCTGAATAGATCTCAAAGAGGTTAAGAAGGTGATCATGATCTAAAAGAAGGTGCAAATAATTTGTTTTCAATGTTCCCATACCTTCTTTGATTGCCTGTAGATTATCATGAGAAGACTCTACTTCGACTCCTTTTTGTCTTCCCTCCAATTGAACCATCCAAAGATGATTCTTAATTAGATTATGCATCTTATCATGATGAGACAATGATGTCACAATCTCATCCTCACTCACCTTCAACTGGCTCTCCAAGTTGTGCAAACTTTTAGGTTTACAAACAACCTTTGCTTTATCAGAGGTAGCATCAGATTGCTCTAGAAGTGCCTGAGTTACACAACTATCTTCCTAGGTGATGTCATCTATTCACAAATCCTGATTTGGAATTAAATTAGCACTAATTCCATCTATAGAAATATCATCAATGCCCTAATTAGGTGTCAAAACATAAGAGGGCTCAGTCTGCTCTTTGTACTCATCATCCCACTCAGCTAATTCACTGTATGATGGCATGCTATTCTCCTAAAGAGAAGGTGGAACCTGTAAACCAAATGAGACTAACTCTTCTGCAGTCAGTTGTTCCTTGAACTTCTCAATCTTCTGCTCAACCAATCTTCTTGTGAGATCATAAGCTGCAATCGAAACATGTTGCTCTCCTCTCCAAATGTCTAACAAGTCAGATTGCAACTGCTTGCAAACATCAACATCTTTATTTAGGATCAGGGACAGGATGTTGAACATATCTGTCTTCACCTTGTCTGAATGGCATTTCCTGATTCCTAATATGAAGCAATCAAATAATTGGAGAGTAAGACCATCATAATCAAACATGATAGCACATGACTGCACCTATGCCATCAATTCTAGAATTTTGTCTCTCTTATTGAAAGTAGGGCTTTTGATGTCACCTAACCCATGAAAGCTTTCAATAAACAATTGCATGACCTCTCTCATTTTGTCATTATCAAAAGGAACTTCAAGAGCTGTAATCCTCATAATTTCACATAAGCAATGCACTACAGCAAGTCTTACATCCTTATCTTTGTGTCTCAACAACTTGTGCTCAACCAACAAGGTAAGTGTCGGAATCATACCTACTTGAATTAACTGATAAGGTGACTGATCCACCAAATGCAAGCAATTCACTACTTCCTCCAATGAATTGAGAAGAGCATCTTTTGTTAGAAACAAGTGACCAAGTTTATCTCCTACCATAAAAAGTCTTTGTCCAAACTCTTTGTCACTCATTGAGTCCATGCTTATAAACTGAAATTTAGCTGAAACAAAGTCCAATCTACGCAACAGGCTGGCAGGATTTTTAGCTTTGATACCACTGTAAAGACCGTTGCCAAATTTGGCCCTTATTTTCAGTTTTAGACACTTAGGTATTTTGTCAAACAGTTGGCTTGCAATCTCTCTCCAGCTGATATTTGTTTTCTGCTTTTGTTTTTCTGATTTTGAATGATGACGTCATGCATAAAAGACCTAATCTAGCTATGCCAAATGTCTACAATGCAATCAGAATTCTATGCAAGTATTTTTATGATTTTTCAACATAAAGGGATGACTGAAATGAAGTGCAAAGTGCAGCTACAGCAATAGGCATTTTAACAAACACTTTGAATGCAAACTCAAACTCCACCTTACATAATATTGCTGCTATGAACTTGAATCTGATTACAATAGTGACTAAGCAAATCGTTCTCAGAAAGGAACTAATGACCCAGCAATACAAAATACTTTGCCAATACAAAATGCTTCAATGGCAGCCACTACAACTGCTGTAATGAATATGACTATATGCAATTCTAAATGCAGAATTTGATAACAGATGAGAACCTGGGAATGGCACCTTGTGAAGATGATATGCCCAGCAAGGTGTAACATGTACAATACTTCTCAACCTCAAATCACCCAGGCAGAAGAGACGTGTTACATCCCAAATTGTGAAGTTACTATTTACCATTAATAGATAGGGTAAATGTGAATATAGTGTGAATTCTGGAGATGAATTAATGATGCTTGTACCTTGTTTTCAATATGAATGTTATCTCACTTGATGTTGTTTCATTTAATGTTATCTCAGTTGATGTTATTCATGGTGAAATATTGCATAAGGGGGTTAATGAATCATGTTATTCTAACTTGAGACGTTTATATATACTGCTATTGTTGTGAACATATGACTGTCGTGAGTTTATGTTAGTGGATGCAAGTATGTGAACCATTCCTCCAGGCGGAGGGGAAATATCACTCAGAAGAGGGGCTTGGTCGTTTAACTAGTAATGTTAACTATTTGAGCATACACACACGTCATTATAGATTGGGAGGAACCAAGTCAGTTATGCTAGTCTTGATAAGTCATCCATAGGCTTTTGGAGACTTGTTTACTTCTTTGTGCTTTGTAAGTGATGTTTATTTGTATATCTGACTTACTATATTACGATCATTGTGAGGATAATGTGGATGGATAAGTGAATAGGTTGAGTGGGTATGTATACACATGAATATAGTATATACACGTATCCATATGTATACACATATCAATACAAACGTATGATCGGCAAATGGATATGCTCATGCATATGTGTCAATGTTATATATGAGTATATACATGTATATATATACACCACGTTACCTATTATCTGTGGATATTAATAATATTATATTATTATATATATATATATATATATATATATATATTTATATATCAGGTATATGCTGACTGGCTCACGATGTATTTATATTTGTTAAATATATATTTTTATATATATGTAATTATATATTAAAGATTATATATAATATTATTATAGTTATATTGAAATATATATATATCTATATATATATTAAATACTCGGGTATTTAAATATTTATATGTTTAATATATTTAAAAGAACTATAATAATATTTATATAATGAAATATATAATTATTTCCTAATGGAATTATATTTAACTTTGGAAATAGAATTATTTTCAAATTGATTTAATATCAATTTATCAATTTATGAAAATCAAATTATTTTCTAAATTGATCTCCACTTAGGAAATTAACTTATTTCCTAAGTTTAATATTATAAATCTCTTAAAGTGTATAAAAGATTATATCTCACTTGGAGTGAATATTAAAGTCTAAACTATGGAAAATCAATGAATATCTCCCAACCAATTATTTTTACCAACTATGAATCGGGCTATTCTCATTTTGATAAATTTAAATCATGGAAACAAGAGGAAATCGAAATATTTCCCTATCACTTGAAATGTTAACGTTTAAACTATTGGGAAACCAAAATATTTGCTTTCAAACTATTGAAAAGCAAAAAAAGTGAAAAATGAATGGCGCTGGAAATACACGCGCTTGGGAAGTGCGCTTCACCTAGAAGAACAAATCAGCACAACAAAGAAATAGGGGTGACGCAACCTGAGAAGGGATAAGGTGTTTTGTGAATAGCCATGACTACTTCAAATTTGATGAATCATTTCACAGTCGGCGCCATTTCTGGTAACATACCTATAGGTGTCGACCGTGCATTTTTTAAAATGAGCAAGTTGAAACTTTCTTCAATCTGCTAGCAAATTCAGAGGTCGAATCACCTCTTGAGGAGCTAAGTATGTGAGTAGAAATCTGCCACTTATCATTTGAAATATTCAAAATACAGTCTTGGCAACTTACATACCTGTATGTGATGTCCCCGCTCTAGTCAGTTCTCGGGAACAGTGTGTTAGCCTTTTCTTGGACCCTTGTGGGCTAACTGGTTTGGTTAGAGGGTCAGTGGTACTTTCTGGAGAGCTTGATCGTTCTCATTTTCAGAGCTCAGTGATTGGTTCACAGCAGGCGTTAGCAGTTCAGGGGTTGACAGCTTCTTACGACACGGGAATATTTGGAATTTTGAGAGAGTTATGGATTTTTAAGTGATTTGAGTTAATTAATTAATTTAATGCCTTATTATAAAGTCAAATTGACTTTATACATTTTATATCACTTAAATACTCTATAAAGGTGATTGAATATTTTAATCACTTAAAATATTAAAGTGGCGCCCAAGTATTTAAGTCAAACTATTGAAAAAGACTTAAATATATTTTAAAAGATTTAAATATTAAAAAGGGCGTATCTTTCTTGAAAGTTGTGCCTTTTTGCATATAAGGCATTTTGGCAATGAGAAATCCACTTTTGAATATTTCGACTTTGCCTTGGACAATTTTCCTGTGCTTTCACCTATGATCAAGGTTTTGAGCAATCTTTCATTGGAGAACGAAATCTCTTCAGTGTTGAGCACTTTTGAGACTATGAGAGATCAGTCGAATTTGTGCAGTTTGTGAGAGCTTCATACAGAGGTTCTACTGAGCTTGATTTGTGTTTCCTATTGAATTCCTTTATCAATTTCAGAGGGTTTTGAGAGATGGCGCCTTCATTTCACCTAGCAAACACTTTACTTCATGGTCGTACCTTCTGAGTGGGAATTTTGGGTTTTTGCATTAAAGTGCGTGGCTCTTGTGCAAGGGTGTTTGGACTTTCCTTGGAGAAACACCTTCCTTTCTGAGGGTTTCTCTTCATCTCTTTTGGCGTCTAGCTTGTACTCATCATCTGCCACAAATTCTAGGTTGGACTTTGCATTTTGTAGCTCCTACACCAGATTTTGTCAGTTTTTCACCATCTTGGCTAGCGAACTGGACTACTTAAATAAATAATCTAGAAGCTTTCAGGTATGTTTATGAGTACTGAATCCATTGTTGAGCATATTTATTACCTTCTGTAACTTCAATTTGCTTAAATTAGCTTAGATTTACACTTTATAAGCATTTATGCTGTGCGCCCCTTCTCTTCTGTCTATAAACTTTTCTCTAAAAAACTAAAATAACTCATTAAGACTTAAGAAAATACTGGGGTTTGAGTTGAGAGCCAGCAAGGCTCATCTCACTGTAGAAGTGGAAGTTGATGGGTTTTTGGCTCTATATATAGCCGCCAGTACATTCTTCTTACTACACTTGCAAAATCTGAATTTTCTATCATTTTCTAAGTTCGCTCCACAATTTCTTTGTTCTGAAATCATATTTTATTCTGAGTAATAAAAACAAAAGAAATACAACTATATTATCATCACATTCTGAGTTTATCCCAAAATAGTTGTATATTCATCATTTGAGAGTCTATTTCTGAGTGAGAATTCTGTCAACATTGAGGGTTTGTGTTAAGAGGAAGACTGGGATTGCTTCATTGGATGGAAAGCTCATAATCAAGCATGAAACGTTCTTTATCTTCAATTTTGATTATGATTGAAATATATTTGTATCTTTATGTTTGTTGTATGTGCAAAGATTGAAGGTCATTTTTTGAATGCAAATTAGATAATAGCAGTGTTCCACGAGCCTGGGGGACGGGGAAACGGGGGGACGGGGAAACGCGTTTCGGAGACGGGGGGACAAAGGGCCTTAGTTTGGGGACGGCAGGGAGACGGCGGGGGGACGGCGGCGGGGGGGTGGCGGGGGGGTGGCGCTGATATAGTTATACATATACTTATAGTACTTGAAAAACTAGTTTTGAAAAGATGTATAATAGTATAGCAGTATAAGAATTACATTTCAAATGAAACTATAGGAAATTAGTAAATTTATAACATGGCAAAATTTGAAATACTAAATCTAAATACGAAGATATTTGAATTGTCAAATTGGAGATTTCTATTATATCGCCAAAGGCCCAAATATGAATAACATTGATGATATGACAAAGTCTATAAAGATGATTAATTGATTACATGATTCATCATTAGTTCATTACAATAAGTAGCATTACAAAATGAAAACTGAAAAGACAAAATGCCAAAATGTCGAAACTCAAAATGTAGTGAATGGAGGCCTCTAATCATCTCCAAACTCCCCATCACTGGAACTGCTGGACTCCACATGGTCAAGATCCCTCAAGCTCACACCAACCAGCCCTGCATCTGAAGTGGAAGGATCATCCTCATCAATCTGTGAAGGCTCCTCTGGCTCCACATCCCATCGTGCCGCTGGACTCTCCTTGTACACAATTGTCTTGCGGTCCATGATACGCAAAGCACTGTGTACAGCCACAAGCTTCTCTGCTCTCTTAGAGGTAAGTATGTTCCTCTTAAGAGAGTGGATGAAGCTATATGTAGACCAGTTCCTCTCAGCAACTGAAGAACTGGAAACCTGGGATAGCAGACGAATAGCTAGAGTGGTGGTCAAAGATTTCGAACTGACAATTCCACCACAAAAGTGGGTCCTCCTGTGCCATAGAAACTATATCCACCTTTGCTGCATCTGAATAGCCTCTAAGAGTGGCAAATCTGGTCCACTCAGAGCCCAAGAAACTCCCAGTCTCCCAGTCTCCCAAGAAACTCCTAGACGTTTCCCAGTCTCCCGAGAAACTCCTAGACGTCTCCCCAGGAGACTTGGAGACGTGGAGACGTCTCCCCGTCTCCGGCGGCGCTTTGGTGGCGGTGGCGGGACGGCGGGGGACGCCAAGTACCCGTCCCCCCGTCCCCGGGACGTCCCCGTTTCCGAAACGGGTCACATTTTGGGGGGAAACGCGTCCCCGTGGTTCACTGGATAATAGGGAAAATGAGCTATTATGAGAAAAGTTTATTTAATTATGCATAAGAAGTGAATTTATGTGAAGGAATTTATGAGGAGGTTTAAAATGCATATTAGTGTGAAGTTGCATAATTTGTATGGTCTCCATATAAGGAGAATACAATAGTAATAGTTAATATTTACTAGGTTTGAAATGAAGGCAGAGTCAAGTAAGGTCTTTTCAGCTTAAGTTATTAGGTTAAATGAGCTAAGCTTGAGTACTCCTAGGATAAAGATTTCCTGATTAGAAGGGATTGTATAAGACACTTGTAGACTGTCTCATTTCTAACTAGATAGATTGTTGTAGGTAGCCTGGGGTGATTAATTATCCATCGAAGGATATAGCCTATGCATAGTGTAAGATAGCCCTAAGTCAAATCAACCTTGAGTAGTGTAAGTGATAGATGACTTACTCAATCGTTTACTGAACTGTTGTACCCCAAAATTAAAATTTTTGTTACACAGACATTTTGGAGAAATGAGTATAAGTCATGTTAAATCAGTTAAAAAGGTCGAAATATGGGTGTGCATGTCTTGCATAAGGGGTTAAAACGCAAAATTTTCAAAATCTGACGATCTGGGTCTGCTAAGAGCGACCTAATCTACAAAACCCAGATCTCAGTTTTCCATCCCTACTTTTTAGGAAAATTGTTATTTTTAGAAAAAAAATCTAAAAATAGTAACTTTTTATGGGTTTTTTTGGGTTTCTTTTGAAACGAATACTGGCAAAACTTTCTAAAAATAGAAAGTTGGTCCGATAGGGTCCAATCTGATTTCGATTGGCTCAAAATACGTCCATATCAGGCTGGTGCAGTCAGAATCTCAAAATAATCAATTTTTCCCTATTGGGTCTATTCTGCTTTTCCAGAAGCATATCAGGAGCTCCGAGGTCATCAATAGAGGTCAATCAGCTGCCAGGCGTCACATTCAACACCCAGGCATTCAACAGAAGGTGATTTGGTAAGCAAGCACGAAGAACGGAGAGGAAGGTGAAAACTGTGAAAATATTCTAACACTGCTAGCCATGGGCGCCCCAGGAGAGAATAGGTGCCCATCTTTCTAGGGCATTAAATGTTGAAATTAAGGTTTGAGCCTCCAACCAAAGTTGCTTAGTTCTCTTCCAGCTCTGCAACGAGTCCGACGGTGCAGTCAACAGATCATCCAGTCGCCCGGGATTCGAGGCTGAACAGGGAGGATTCATACAGAAGTCAGAATGAAAAAGAATGACAATTATCAAAATTTGACTAAGTATGGGAACTTTGGGCACCCCTGGTGAAGAAGGGCACCCAACTTTTTGGAGCACCTAACTCAGCAGTTAGGGTTTGTGAATATGCTCAATCTGATCTTTGATCTTCATCTGGATCAAAGGGAAATTCATCCCACAAAGGTTCTTTATCATACCTTGGTGTCAACCAACCGGGATCCCAAATAGAAAAAGGCTTATTGTTTTGATCAAAAGAAAAGTACTCTTCATGCTTCTCTTGGAGTGTTGAGTCTTTGAATAGGTCACCATGTAACTCACTTGAACTGATTTCTTCATAAGTCCTCTCCAAGGGCTCAGTTTGATGATCAAACCCACGTTCACCCAGATCATCAATGTCATAGTGAAGCAAAGAATCTTCAATGTTAGCTGTTTTGAAAACTTCGTCACTTTTTCCTTCAATATAACCTCCATCTATAGGTATATTTCTGATCTCATCTTTAGTAATCATATGCATACCAAAAAGGACTCCTTGATCACTTGTCATAATTTCTTCTTGTGAAAACTCTTAAGGAGTTTGGACAGCAACAAGAGGAAAACTACCCATCACCAAATCTTCAACACGAGGTGGTACAATCATGTAGGAATCATTACCAACATTATCACTTTGGCAATGGTCAATGGCTGATTCAAAGGCACCATCAGTATTTCCTTCTACTTGCTCTTCTTCAACAAACTTATCCCATACAACAGTACTACTGAAATCTTCTGCGAAGCCCGTAGCTTCAAGACCTTCATAGGTTGAATCCTTAATAGAACTCAAGACTGTGGTTATGTTCTTTTCACCGAGCTGATTTTCATCACCTCCTCTTAAATGCAAGTCTAGGGAAGTATTTTGGGGCTCTACCCTTAACTCCTCATTTGTCAAGGTATCTTCATCAAGCTCACGATCATTCTGATGTGACATGTGCACCTTTCTATCCCTACTCTCAGACTTAGCAAAAATCTTTTTGATTCCCCATCTTATGTCAGGATCTCTCATTAGTGTGGTCAGTTCCTGCATCAACTCAAGTAAAGACTTCTCTGTAGTCATCTCTCTCTATTCGTAGTGTTTGGTATCTCTGTCACTCATCTGACAACTGAATCATCGAATATTTTCACAGGATGGCAGGATCTTGGCTCTGATACCACTGTAAAGAACCGGAACTAATTTTTTCCAATTTTTCAATATAGCAACTCAACAAACAAGAACCCGTTAGGGTTAGTTTAATCAAACCAGTAGTTACAAATAACTCGTTGCCAAGAATGCGCACTCAATCTCAACAAGAGAGAAGTTGTCATATGGCAAGAGGATCGTCAGTACCTTAAATCAAACTGTAACTGAAAGTAACTCAACACCAAGTATGTGCTACTCAATCCAGAATGGAAATGAGGCGACCATATGGCAGAGATATAAAGAAATACAAATGCAACTTCAGAATGTAAAGTAGGCGGCAAGCCAGCCTCTTCCACTTATCTAGTGGGAAATACAATAAATGAAAGAGCAAAAGTTAGAATGCTGATAGTACTACTGTTCAGCTTACAATAATTAGAGAATGTCTCTCAACCACATAGAATAAGAAAGTCTATCACTGCTGTAATGAAGTATAATGTCTTCTCAATGCTCACAATGACTTCCCTTCCAAACCCAACTCAAAAGATGAACTTTATGTAACTAATATGACTGATCATAGACTGAAATTACTTAACCAGCAATATGAAACCCCACTAAAATGCTCACAACTTACACTAGACTCACTCAAAATGCATGAGACGAAATGCAAAATACTCTTGAGATGATGGGGACCAAGATGGAACACCAAAGCCCACCAAAGAACCCTTGATTTTTTTTGCATGAATTTCAAAAAGGGCCAGAATGGTACGGCTGCAAGAGAGGGGCGATTTCCTTTAATAAATTCAAGTTCTTCAATATAAAATCTATAAATTGGCACAAAGGGGCGCCCACCCTAGACAAGAAGAAATAAGCAACACCCAGAACGAGTACATTTTTATTTTCAAAGATATGAGTGAAAACTACAATCTGCCATGATATCAGCAACTCCAGAAAATGACATGAAATGCAATAAACTGAAACTACAAAGGAAAAACTCAAGCTACAATGCAAACCTCGCTACAAAATCTCTCACCAACAACCAAACTTCTCCACTAGATGCTATCTCTCAAGCATGAAGTCGAGCCAAGGCTAGGAAGCATTCATTCCTCGAAGCAATTCCAGCACCATTTCAGCAGCATAACAATATTCAAGACATAAGATAAGAAATGAAGTCCCAAGGCTCCCTTTTATAACTTTGAGAAGACCCTCCAGAAGCTTCTAGAAGGTGCGCCCTAACTTCAAGATGCTTTTAGGTTTTGACCATTGACCAAGCATAAAGTGGCGTCCCATTTCAAGTGATAAATCATTTTAAAATAAAATATCAAGCTCCTCAAGGATGGCGTACTTTTCTTCTTGAGTATTTTTTGACCCAAGAACATCAAATATTTTTTAATGAAATAAACACCCTCAAAAGTCCCCCTTTTAAAAACAACATAAAGTCTCATTAGGCCAAGGGGTCCCAATATTAAATTATAACATTTTTTAATTAAAATACTTCTCTCCAGAAATGCACCAAAATGCCAGAAACATCAATACCAACTGAACCGCCAGAACGAGAGAATCAACTGAACTAAAACCAGCCTGTCCATTGCCAAAAATAGAATTTACTAAAAATAGTAAATTCTAAAAGTTACCCTGATCGAAGCGCATGCGCCACTATTGTGAAGCTTTATGAAAACCCAGAAAGAATCTGCAATTCAAAATCCTGAACTCCAGGATGTAGCCGTCATAACTTACTAAAAATAGTAAGTCCATAAAGGTTGCTTGACGCAATTGCAAATCATACCTCTGCGAAGCTCTCTGAAAACCCAGAAGGAATCCAGAATCCAAACACACAAACTCCAACAAGCAAAGTCCTGAATCTTCAAAAGAACCCACCAAACTGTTGGGAACCCTAATTCTACCTCTAACCATCCAACAGCGCACCGGGAAAAGGCCATCAATCACTGAAAAGTGTAGAGGTAAAAACGGGGACATTACAAGCTACGTCAAGGTATCCAAGGGTTTGAACAAACAGTGGCTGAAGTAAAACCTAGGCATGAAATCATCATTGTTGATTTAGATACAGCCTATGGTTCAGCAATTTCTAAAGAACACAAGAGGCAGATCCTTGCTTGGATAGAGCGTCATGTCTTCAAAGTTAAAACTTACGAGAGGATATCTGAGGAGTTATTTGCCTACAGACAAAGGGTGATCGAAGCTCTTCTTTTCATCAGCGAGTTTGTCACAAAGATCCCTTCTCGGTACAGTCTTGAAGATGGTTCCTACGTCGGGCTTGATGAAGTGCAAACTCAATTTCAGAGTGTTGTTTGTAGATGTGATAGCAGCAATCCAGTTGGCGGGAGAATGAGTCATATTTCGATGATGTCAGCAAAGTTTGAAAAGGCGTCCAATGAGGTCGAAGATTTCCTAAGATCACTTGCAGATGCTGAAGACATTCTAGAAAAGCGGTGTTTTGCTATTGATGGCATAGATGCACCGAACCAGGACACAATTTCTAACTTTCTAGCGGATGTGACCGAGCTTTAAAGCAGCTTTCTTCCAGAAGTTTTCTTCCCGCTTTTTTTCTATTCTTGGAATAATTCTTATCCATTCTTTGAGAAGAGAAAGAAGATAAAATGTGATAGTTGGCATTTCCCGCTTTTTCTGCTTTCTTAGGTGTTAGATGTTATCTTCTTTCTAGATTTAGAAATAAAGCAAGTGCTTGCTGAGCAAGCCCTAGATTGTGAAAGCAAGGAGATTTTAGGGTTCCCTACTCCTCTGCTTTCCTATAAATAAGAGCCTTTGCTCATTAGTTTTTCTTTAACCATGCTAGTGATAACAAAACGCTGAGCCTATTGTGCCTTCTATTTGTTATTCAAATGTTGTTCAATTGTTTTATGATAGCAAATTGTTGAGTCTCTTTTAGCCAACAAGGAGTTATTGTAATTGTTGTTCCTATTGTGTAAGAACAAGATTGCAAGCCTCTTTAGCTGCAAGCTCTTGTTCCAGGCATGTTAGTAGTAGATTGTGTTCCGTGAAGTTTGAGAAATAAAATCATGAGCCTCCTTTGCCTTTGATAACGTCTCAGATTTCCGATTTTGTTATGCTTTTATGATCTTAATTTCAGCTTACATTGAAGTGATGTTTGTTGGAAAAGAGTTTATTGAAGCACTTTGTCAGAGAATCAACCTTGTTCATTTCTAGTTTCTCTTGCTCTGCGTATTACTTGAGAAGTTAGAAATGTCTTTAGCTTAAGTTAGTCGTAGTTGAAGTTCTTAAAACAGAAAATCTCAGTTGCGGCATTTGTGTTTAATAAACCTTGTGCTCTAAGCTGATCAAAAAGATAGGCAACTTAGTTCTTAGTTTACTTTCTTTCAACACCATCAGCAACAGGGAGCTTCCCCTCCTAATTTGAAGAGCAATTTTACTGTGCATAGTTGTCTGTTTCAAATATGCATTCCAGAGGTGCGAATTTAAACGCCAACATGAACTAAAACTCTTCGATCAAAGTAGTGTAATGTACCTACATCCTCCTAGATCGGGCGATGATTACACTATCCGTTCACCGTGATCCATTAGTACATGCTAGTTCGGGATTGTGGGATTACAAGGATCTAGTCATGTAGGACACACCACTATGCTCAGTTGGTTAACAGTATCGGTTACTCAACCAATCCCTTCAACGAAGGGAGGGCCATCCGTTGAATTATGGATGTGCGGGGGACCACATTATAAGTCCGTCGTTGGTGAAAAAAGCAGCCGAGTGATGTTTCTCCTCCACTGAAGGCTACTGAAGAACCAAGATTTGAAAGGGAAGATCCTGGACCGTCTTACTACTATTTGTTCCAAAGCTCATTGGAGCTATCTTAGTCAAGGTACGTATTCTTGTTTCATGTACTTGTGAAGTTATTATAATGAAAGGGAATCTTTATTGTAAATGAATATGGCAACTTGTTCATGTATTATCAATAAGGAAACGGAAAAAAAAATTATTGCAATGTCATGTTAACACTGTAAGAACCCTGGTGGTTCTCAGCCCCGAAACCCTAACTGTAAGTTTTGTTTTTGCATTTTTTTGGTTTTTTTGTGTTTTGATGGATTTTTGACAAAATAAAGAAAGCTGCGATTTCTTCTAAAATGCTAATAAATTCCAAAATAAATCTAAATGCCAAGAAAAGACTTCGATTTTGCTCAGAGAAGGTAGGCGCACTTATTCATTAAATATTCAGAGCATTTACAATCTTGAAATACAACATAAGAATTAAATAAGAATGTATTTCATGAAAAAAAATGATTTCCTTTTGCAGCTGCCTGAAGGAATGCTGAAGGAGTACGGCTAAATAAAATATTGAGCCTCTGGTCTTTAAAAATCAATGCTGAGACTCTGAAGACCCTAGGCGCACCCAGACTGATTGATAGAAGCTAAGTTCTGAAGAGTTCCCACTGGCAAACAAGAAAGTACGGCCTGCTGGTACAAGTCAGTACGGCCCCAGCTGCAGCAATAAATGAAGTACAGATTCCCTGAATAAATGCCAGATCTCTGTGGTGTGAACTCTGTGAAGTCGCCTCCACTGCAAGATGTTTATTCTCTGTCAATCTCTGAATAAATAACTCAATGAACTCAATCTGTAACTCCTGAATGAAGTCACCCAGATGCAAGCTTAAACTGGTATTTCACAGTCTCAGTCTGCCAATTCCTGAAGAGGTATCGTTCTCCAGAAATGCTTCGTCTGCCAAAAACCCTAGGGTTTGCAAACTCCAATGCTCAGAGCAATTAAGACAAAAGTTGAATAGCATAACATAATGGTTTGATTTTGTCTTTCCTGCCAATATATACTTCCTTGAGAAAATTCGACCCAATAGCTCTTTTAATAATCATTTAATAAAAAAATGATTAAATTTGTCTTTTAGACTTAGGAGAAATACTTTTAATAATTGGCGCCATCATTAATGAATAAAAAATATTCATTATATCAAATATTAATCTCTTTATTATAAAGTATAATAAATACTTTATAATATGCCAATTAAATTAAATATTTCAATATTTCAATAAAGTGACTTTAGTATAAAGTCAAAATATTAAATATTCATTAATCATTAAATACTCCTTATTTCTCCGTCTGATCACCAAACTGAATAACTGGGTCGACTCTGAGCTGAATAGTTGAACCAGGTGCCCTGCCCAAAATAGCAGCTTCCGCCTGACCTAACTTTCTAAAAATAGAAAGTTTTTGAAAATGCACTCTGGAAGATTCTGCAAAGGCCCAACCTGAAACAACTGAAATGCACTCTGGAAGATTCTGCAAAGGCCCAACCTGAAACAACTGCAAAACTCCTGTCAGCCTATGAGGATCGAAATAATAGGCTAACCTCGTCACCAGCTGCGCTGACTAGGATGGGGACATCACAGTCCGCCCTCCCTGAAATTGCTTGTCCTCAAGCAATCTCAACTTCCGAGCGCAAGATCTCCTTCACCCCATGTAGCATCTCAATCGAAAATTCTCCACTTTGGACTTATATTCCCTCGCTTCACACTTCCGGCGTCTTCATCTCGCCGAGATGGCCTCAGTACTAGTATCGGCTTCTTCGGCCATCAAGGGGTGGCAAAATTGGAGAGGGTATCACATGCTGACCCAATGCCTTTTTCAGGCAAGAAACGTGAAACACATTATGGACCTTGCTATCAGCTGGCAAGTCCAACTCATAAGCAACCTCGCCCACTCGTCTGACAACACGGAATGGACCATAGTAGCGAGGTTTTAGTTTCTCTGCCCCAGTCTTCCGCAGGGTAGACTGACGATACGGCTGCAACATGAGGTACACCATATCACCCACCTCAAAAGTACGCTCAACCCTCTTCTCTGGCCTACAAGATACGCCGGCCGATTCTCGGTGGTTCGCTGATATTGTCTCTAGAGATTCCTCAAAATGTCTCACGACTTCAGATCATATCCCCGCGACTTTAGACTACAGTCGTCAATACAATCCGTATGGGTGCCTTCATACCTGCATAAAGCCAGCAGGCCATTCAGATTGCCATGTGGTGAGTCGAGTTATAACAATACTCGCATAGATAGATCCATCTCACCCAAGCTCTCTGCTGTCCAGCTATATAATTACGCAAATAACCTTCCACCCACTTATTGACAATCTCTGTCTGCCCATCTGTCTGCGAATGGTAGCTGGTACTCGGTGTCAGTTCGGTCCCACAAAGCCTGAGCAACTCCTGCCAAAAGTTGCTCATGAACCGACTGTCTCTATCGCTGACTATCGTCCGAGGTAACCCATGCAGCCGGAATACCTCTCTGAAAAATAACTTTGCAGTCTGCGATGCTGTGAAAGTAGTAGTAATCGGGAAGAAGTGTGCGTATTTAGTCAACCGGTCAACCACTACGTAGATGCAATCTTTACCCTGGGCTTTTGGCAAACCCGTGATAAAATCCATTGATAAACACTCCCACTTCCTATCAGGTATCGAAAGTGGCTGGAGTAATCCAGCAGGATAAGTGTGCTCCTGCTTGTTCTGCTGGCACACAGAACACTCACGGACATACTGTAATACATCAGTTTTCAGCCCTTTCCAAGTAAACCGTTCCCGAACCATTTTGTATGTCTTATAGTATCCGGGATGACCCGCCATAGGAAGATCATGAAAGGCTCTCAAAACTGTAATCCTCACCTCAGAGTCAGGTACTAGAAAAATCCGCCCCTTGTAAATGATCAAGTCATCTACAATAGTATACCTGTCGTCCTGCTCTGTCCTGTCAACAATGCTAGAAGCCCATGGGTTCTTAGCATACTCAGCAATAATCCGGTGCCTCCAATCCTCTGTGATCTGTGCCAAAGCATTCAACTGAGGTCTGCGAGACAAGGCGTCAGCTACGACATTCTGCTTCCCCTTAATGAAGGTGATATCAAAGTCATACGACTGCAGTTTATCATCGACCTTATTTCTTGCTGCCTTTCATTCAAGTCTCGCTGTCCAAGGAAGTGTTTCAAAGTTGTTATGATTCGTATAATGATCGGTATGCCTACCACCAAGTATTGCCTAAACTTAGCCAAAGCATGCATAATGGCTAACATCTCCTTTGTCATAAATATCGAAATTCTCGTGACTCCCCGAAGTTTCTCGCCTCGACGTAATAGGGATGTCGCTTCCCGATCAAAATCCACCAATGCCCTCTCCTGAAGCATCAAAGTACAAATCAAATGACTTCGTGAAGTCTGGTAATGATAACACTGGACATGAAGTCATGATCACCTTAAACCTATCAAAACACTCCTGAGCCTGTGGTGACCAAGCAAAGCCTCCTTTGTCAAATCGGGCAGGGTGCGGGGCGTGACGCGGAGAACCCACTAACAACCCCCGGTAAAATGCACAGAACCCACGAAAACCTCTCGAATGCGATAAGGTTCTCAGGTACCGGCCACTCAACTATAGCTCGGACCTTTTCAGGGTCCATACTCACTCCCTTGGCACTGATGATGTGCCCCAGATACAACAACTCCTCCATACCGAGCTCACACTTGGACTCCTTAGCATAGAAAGACTCATCTGCTAAGATACCCAAAACTACATCTAAGTGAGCCAGATGCTCATCCCATGACCTGCTATAAACCAAAATGTCGTCGAAGAAGACTAACACAAATCTCCTCAACTGAGAACTGAAAACCCTGTTCATAGTCGCCTGAAAGGTGGCAGGTGCATTGGTTAACCCGAAGGGCATAACCAAGAACTCAAAGTGACCGCAATGACACCTAAAAGCGGTTTTCTCAATATCCTGCTCCCTCATCTGGATCTGATGGTACCCTGATCTCAAATCAATCTTCGTAAAGAAGACAGCTCCGTGCAACTCATCTATCAGCTCATCAATGCGTGGAATAGGGTACCTATTCTTAATTGTCCTTTTGTTGAGCTGCTTGTAATCGATACACATCCGTAGTGATCCATCCTTCTTCTTCACCAACACAACCGATGAAGCAAAAGGTGATTTGCTAGGTCTGATATGCCCCATAGCTAACAACTCATTGATGGTCTTCTCTATCTCATCCTTGAGTCGTTTCGGATGTCTGTAGGGAGTAATCATAACGGGCTTTGCGCCCTCCTCCAACTCAATGATATGCTCCGTGCCTCTGTCTGGAGGTCTACCAGGTGGAATGTCACTAAACACTTTGGAGTGTTTAGTCCTCAAGATCTGAATGTCAGGGTGGTACTCACCCTTCTGCTGCTCCTGTTGGGCTGGCATCAACATGCACTCAGCTGCCCAATCAACCATATCATGACGAATGAGCCTCTCCATCCGCCTGAATGAAACCATCCTCAGATTACTGTCTCGAATCGCCTTGATGACATGTGGTCTCCCATCAACCTTAAATTTCATCTCCATGTCACGCAAATTGAGTGTGAACTCACCCAAATCGTGCAACCATGCCATCCCTAACACCACATCAGTATCTCCCATGTTAACAACATAGAATTCAGTCTTGAATTCATAGTTGTTCAATCTCATCGGAAGATCAGTAATCTTTCGGTCACATCTGAGAGTATATCCATCAGCCACCTTGACTCGAATACCCTCGAATGCCTCCGTCTGGATGCCACGCCTCTCCACCAAACGTGCATCAATGAAATTGTGTGTAGCACCAGTATCCAACAATGTGATCACCTTCTGACCTGCTAAGAGCCCACGAAGTCTAAACGAACCATCTCTCTGAAGGCTAGTCAAATGGGATTCCTGTAGCTTCCTTCCACCTTCGTGTTCACCCTCATTTTCGGACCTGTCATCATCTGAAGGCTCGGAATCAGCTTGCTGGTCTGACAGATCAGATTGCTCTTCGCCCTCATAAAACCATTCCATCTGATTATTTTTGACCTTAGGACGAAGTGGGCATATATGTTTTTCATCGTAGGGTGCCTTGCACCAGAAACACAACTTTTTCTTTCTCAATTCGTTCAATGTTTCTCGGTCAAAGGGTGGTGCATTCTGTCAATTAGGATCCGGTTGATCCTTCCTTCTGTCAAAGGGCCTATTCCTATCATTATTCCTGTCAAAAGGCCTATTAGGCCTCGTGTAGGGTGTTGACCCAGAATTGAACTTGCTGCGAGGTGCTGCAAGCTCCATGCTTCTCACCTTCCTCATGGCCTCCTGAAGTGTAGGAGGGTTAAAAGCCTTGACCCAACCTCTCATAGGTTCTGTCAAACCC
>VDFB02157626.1:28876-56825 GCA_007258455.2 Sequoia sempervirens | reverse complement strand
AAAAAAATGAGGATGGCTTTAGGGTTTACTTGCCTAGGACTTTAGAGTTTAGGGTTTTAGGATTTAGGATAACATAAGGGGACATATGTAGTAAGATCTTAGGAAAAAAATTACATGGTGATAAGGGAATGAAATTTGGTGGTGCTGCTTTACAAGCAAACTAAATTTCCATTAAGAGCCTGAAAAATGAGATGGCTTTAGGCTTAGGGTTTAGACTTTAGAGTCTCGTGGCCTAGGCAATAGGATAACTTAAGGGATGTACACAGTAAGATCCTAGGACAAAATTACTACATGGCATAAGGGAATGAAATATGTATGATTTTCCTAAGACAACCAAATTTCAATTTCTATGGTGTTGGGTAGGAAAAAAATGAATGGGTTTAGTGTTTGTGGCTTAGATTTTAGAGTTCATAGTTTAGGTTTGCAAAACTTAGAGCAAAGTTTTCTTAGTGCCCCTTGAAATATTTTTAATGAACTCTGTAAGTTAGTGAAGAACATTTTCTTCTTGTGGAAGGCTGATTGAGGTCTACTCTTGTTTCAACTGACTAACCTAGATTGTGAAATCTCATTCATATTATAATCTTGCACTATCTTATTATTGTTAAATTTGGTTGCCTTGGGCAACTTCACCAAATTTTAAGAACTTATTTGATCCCCTTAAGAAATTTGTCATATTGGGACCCTTAAGAAATTGATTTATGATTTAAGGTGATAGGATGGCTTAAGGGGATCTAGATGTCTAGTGAGGTCCAAATTTAGTCATACTATAGCCTCGTTGGTTCCATCTAGCTCTGGGTCAAAAGTGTTTACCCCTCTAATAAAAAAAAAGGTTAACATGATTCTAAAAAAGAATCAATCTATACATATCACAAAAATAACAATAATCTTAAATGTAACCCATACTCTAACAATAATAGAATGCTAAATGATCCCCACCCCTAACCATATCCTAATTGAATTGCAAACCTAATTGAAACTTAATTAAATTATAACCTTTACTAGGTAATCTTAAATGTATTCCTATATTATATTATATTTAAATTAATTTATATTTGTATTATAATTATATTAATATTTATTATATATTCCTAATTGTAACCTAACTATTTACTACAAACCTAATTGAATCTTAAGCCTAATCGTCATTAAAACCCCAAGTAAATTGTAACATTACCTATCCTTAATTGTAATCTTATATTATATTTTATGATATTAAATATTTATATTATTTAATATATTATATTAAATATAATATATTAAATAATATAAATATTTAATTATATTTCTTTTATATGAATCATCCTCCTAGATCTCTAAATTGTAATAATAGCATGTAGTTCCTCCAAACTATCATGATGTACTTCCTCCCTTTCCCATGTAATAGGTGTACCTTGTAGGTGTTAAATGGTTCCATCTTGGTCTCCTTATTGATGCATTTCTATCCTTCCACATAAATCTATATAGTATCAAAATATAGGTAATTTTATGGTTATTGAATCTCTCTTAATTGCTAAAGAATCCATTATGATTGAGGATGGGTGGATAATTATCTAGGATCACATCTTAAAATCCTATAGAGGTCATGTGGTATGTTTTCTTAATACATATATTCCCATACAAACCTCTTTCCATGTATTATCAACTCGCCTATATGATAGACACCTTCCTAGATTTAAATTTCATACGATATATATGTACCCAAGTGTTTCCAATTGGAATTGCTATAATTATACTTTTATGGCATTCTAGATATTCAAAATAGTTTTCATAAATCTACCAAATAGACCCATTCTTGACATTGAACCTACATAATTTTAGGTATGTCCAATGAAAGATTAGGTCTAGGTTCATAAATTTCAAATGCTTTAGTGTTATGGGTTTAGATTTTATAGTTTGTGGTCTAGGGTTTAGCAAACTTAGGGTGAAGTTTGGGTGGCCCTTGGCATAATTTAGACTTGCAAGTTAGTGTCAATTGGAATCGATTGTACGTGTTTAGATTTACAAATTTGTTAACTAAATTTGCAAACAAACATCAAGATAAACTTTATGAATTTTAACCATTCTTTAACATATTGATTTCTAATCTAATTATAATTTAAAATTGAAACTAAAGTTTAATATATATCATTTTTTCCATACAAAGAAAATAAAATTTAAAACATTTAAGCAATGTGAATGATTTTTTTTGAGCTCGAAATTACCTAGTTTTCAAAATCAAAATGATTTGTTCGATTCAATTTAGGGTTTTAACAATTTTTTTTGTTCCAATTCAATTTAGGGTTTCAGTTTTAAACAATTAGGGTTTTTAATGAAATTTTTTCGTTTCAATTCAAACTAGGGTTTTCAAATTCAATTTTTTTCGTTTGATTTGAATTCAGGGTTTCAAAAAGCTCGATTTGGATTTGTAAATGCGATGTTTTTATTTCATTTCGATTTCTAGGGTTTTGAAATGCAATTTTTTTTGTTTTGTTTCAATTAGGGTTTTCAAAATCAATTTTTTTTGGGTTTAATCGAACAATTTAAGATTTAAAAGTTAAATTTTATTTCTAAAACACAATTCAAGGTTTTTTTTTTCATTTTTATTAAAAAACATTTAGGTTTCATTGCAAGTTTTCGTCTATTTTTACAATTATTGAATTCTACTATAACAATTAAAAAAATGATTAAAACATGAAATAAATTAAAAAAAATGCTAAATTAACTTATTTCTTTCAAAATTTCAATTCAAAATAAAAAAATGCAAAAAAATGGCGTTTAGGTGGGGTACCTGTAGCTGGTCGTGGGGTCGTTGTCGCCAACACTCGAGGTCCCGTCTGCAGAGCAGTGAAATCTATTTTTTTTCAAAAATAAATAACAGTATAAAACAGGATCCTGATTTATAGAACTCAGGATCCTGTTATTTATAAATCAGAATCTCGTATTTTATAAATCGGGATCCCGTTTCTTATAAATCGGGATCCCGTTCTATTTCCATTGGTTCAGAATCCAATGGGAAACGAGATCCCGATTTTTAAAAAGTGGGATCCCGTTTCGTCTTAGGCTCGTGATCCCGAACCGTAACGGGATCAAAATCGGGATCCCGTTTCCTCGATGCCGATTTCAATTTTTTGGTTAAGGGAAAAAACTTCCACGTTTCGTGGACTCAACTTTGTGCACTTACCCTAGTACTAGGGGAGATCATGACATAAACACTAGATCAAGATATGGACACAAGGCCCGAGTACTTTTCCCCTATTCCCCATCAAGACCAAGGAAAGGAAGAAAGGATGTATCTAAAAAGAATGATGAAATATGGATAAGGAGAAAGATATGGTATGAAAGATATGGAAAAAGTGAATAGGATAAGATATATGATGTTCAAGGAGATCCTTAACCTTGTCAAGATCAAAGGTGGAAATGTAAGGAATTATAAGATGGATGAAACTTTCCCCCCAAGTGTAGAGTGCAAGAGGAATATGGAAAATAGGATATGGATGATAGGAAAATGGAGGAAGGACTTAAAAATCAAGTTGCATGACTAAATATCCCTTTAATAAACCATGGTAAATAGGAATTAGATTGTTAAATGTTGGCATATTAAAGGTATGATGGAAGAAACTAAGGACTTATCCAAAGGTTTGGATTAAAGGAGAATAATGGGGGATGAATGTTGGGTAATGGATAAGAGGTGGGAAGACTTGCTGATTGATAGATGGAAAGCATGACAAGCTCAACATTGGCACACACCTTGAAAAGTGGTGGAGTGATGGAGGAAAAATGGATTTGGAAGGTGAGAGGTTTTTAGATGGAGGATTGGAGGAAGCTTTTGGATTAGCAAATTTGGATGCCAATTTATATTTTATTGGTTCTATGAGACTTTTTGGAATCCACACGATTTTTGACATTGATATTTGCTTTGTGGGCCTTTGTGGCCTTTGAGATTTTTCTCTTTGATTTATGGACCTTTGTGGTCTTGGGAATTTTCCCTTTTTCTTTCATGGTACTTTGCAGCCTTTTGAAAATTTCTTTTGATTTATGGACCTTTGTGGTCATGGAAAATTTTATTTTTTCTTTGATGGGCCTTTGTGGCCTTTTTGATTTTGATTTTGATTTTGGATCAAATTTTATTTTATTTTTGCATGCCTCTTTGAGGAGACATGTTGATGCTTCGGCACATGTGGATTTTGATACAGAGGCTTTTGACATTTGGCACCCAAATTGCTTCCAAGAGTAATGGGAGGGGTGGATTGAGATGAATGGTATGGAAGCATTATGGATGAGTGAATGTAGGTAGAATTTTGAAAGGGAATCAAGGATGTTTGCCTTTTTTGTTCTTGAGGAATAGGATATGGACCTAGGATAGATGGAAGGTTTGAAGGACTAGGATACTTAGGTGTATAACCAAGGCCATGGTAATATGGGTTTTCTTTAGAAAAAAGGGGTTCTAGGATACCTTGTTCATGAAGGCCTAATCCTTTTCCTTTCTAGTTCATACTTTAACACATTTGTTTACCAATGGGATATGTGTTTTTTATGAAACAAGATGTGAGTCCATTGTGGGGAGGATATGATATGGATGAAATGATAGGCGTCAAAAGTAAACTAGAGCAGATAATGGTGGAGGATCCCAATTTCTAGATGTGTGGTTCATGGATAGCTTGTATACGTGTGATAGGCTCTTGACATGGGGATGATGGGGTGTTTTGATCTTGACTTGGAAAATGATCACGAGGTGTAGAAGATGGAGTAGCTTGCTCTTTACTAGATATGAAATCATCGTAAAGTGGTATGAAAGACATATCTTGATCTTGAGAAGGATGAACATCCTCATGAAAGGAAGGGATATCCTCAAATGGAAGCATATCTTGATCTTGATGAGGAAGGGAATCATGAGATTTTGTAGAAAGTATATCTTTATCATTGGATGGTAGGGCATCATTAGATATGATGGAAGAAATATCACTCATAGGATGCAATGCAATCTTGAGATGGTATGGATTCATCAAATGGGATGGAAGAAGAACTTGGAAGCATAGTCTTCTCTTGAGATGGAGGAGAATCATTGTGGATGAAAAGTGAATAGAGGGGATCATCATAGAATTCTTGAGATATTTGGTCTTGGTCAAACATTGGAAGAATTTGTGACATTTTGGTATCATTAGATGAAGTGGAAAGAATGCTTTGATCTTGGGGTGTAGAGGAGTCTATGAAAACATGGTTTGGATTGAGAGATTGGAATGAATCAATGGATGTAGAAGATATTATAGAATAAGATGGTTGGATGGAATCATTGACTTGAGTGAAAGAATCATGAGGTATATTTTTTCTTATGGGAGATGAAGATAGATGCATGAAATGGTAAGATTGTTCAATATCCTTTGTGTTTGAGGACTGAGATTTTGACTTCTAATTTATTTTTTTCAAAATTTCAAAGAAATTGAATTTGGATGATGTAGTTGTTGGTGGAGAATGTGTCATGTCCAGATTTCTTTCAGATGGATAAGAATGGATGTCTAAAAAAAAATATCCTTCTCTAGTTGTTTTCCTTTGCATATCCCATATTTGTTGTTGAAGGTTTTCCATTTGATGAGCTAAAGCATTCAATTGATCCTCACCTATTTCAGCCATGGTGGTTTGAGTTTCAATATCCTATTCTTTGAGTTTATTCTTTTGTGTCTCAATGATTGGAGTTTCAATGGTTGGAGTTTCAAGATTTGACTCTTCAATGTTTTGATTTTCAAGTCCTTTTTCCTTAAGTTTCCATTTTTGCAACATATTTGAATGGGCATGCAAGTGTTATACATTGTCTAAACTTTGATCTTTGTTTGGAATAGTGCCAAGAATTAAAACTAAGTCAAATAGAATGAAAAATTCTATTGATCGGACTAAGTTTGATTTGATTCTATACTAGTTGTTTCATGATGAAAGGATGACAAATCCCGATGATGAAACTAGGCTTAGAAATCAAAGATATAACGAGTTTGATGATTTAGGCACTTTGAGATGTTTATATCTAGGTTTAGTTTGGAGAATTCTACTTGTAGAGGTTAGGTTTAACAAGTTTAGACTTCTAAGGTATCTAAGGAATGATGTTGGACTTGAGAAAATTCTAAAATTTTGGTTCAAACTTGTGAGATGAGATACTCAAATCTTTGGAAAAGTCTTGGATTTTGACAATAGTAAAAGATGTATAATTTAGGATTGTTCTTGCAAGCTCTTTTGTAGAAATTGAAGGTCAACCTCTCTCTAAAGTCGTAAAGTGTTGATAGCCATCTTTGATGTTCTTTTGGACTAAGAGGTTTGGACTTTGGTTTCCAAATTTTAATCTTTCATGAAATCATTTGGTAACACACATGTTTGACTCTGTTTTTCGTAAGGACTGGTTGAATACTGCTAAGGATTCCTGGGATGAGACTAATTATCAGATAGGAGATAGACCTAGGTCACTATTTTTTGTTTTGCAAAAGGCACCACAGAATGGGAAAAAGGTGCCAAAATAGAGACAAAAAGGTGCCAAAATAGGTACAGAAGCCACCAAAAGGATTTATAACACTATTTCTTGAAACCTTGTTTGGTTTTTCTGATTTTCTAGTTGGAGACTTGGTTGTTTCAATGAATGTAATTCTAAATTAGGGTTTTCACTTTCAACATGTGATGTTTTGTTTGATTTTTTTTTTTTAAAACACTTTGATAAAGACACATCAAGCAATGTACACTCCTAAGGTTGTGAAAGACAATATTCTTTTGGATTCCACGTGGGTTTTACCCTAACCACACTTATTCTTAGTGGATTTCTAGATGCTTGGACCCACTAGCTCCCCTCTACAACACTCACTTCTCAGGGCAGCCAAGCACCAATACCCATGAATCTCCCATAGAATATTTCTCATCACTACTAAAAATTGTGAGAATGTGGATGCCTTCACAATGACTGTTGCTACACCAAAGAATATATAAAGGTTTTTGGCCAAACTATAACAAGGGTTTTAGTATGGGAATTTTGTTTGTGGGGGATAATCCATGTGGCGAGAGACCATTGCTTCCCTTCTCGTCAGAACTATCCTCGTGATACTAGCCTATGTTCCAATATCCACATTTATATACTGGCTAGAAGTTGCTTGGTTTGAGTGTGTTACTGGTTGAGTCGTTCCCTTGGGTGATTACTTTTTCCCACAAGGAAGACCCTCTAAGATAAACAAAAGAAAGCAAGTATACCCATAGTTCGATTAATCTTTATTCCGCATGAATAAAGAGAGAACACATGCCATATACTCCACTCACACTTGCAGATAAACACGAATGGGTTTGAATTTTTGGTCACCTAGTTAAGGGGAGAGTATATTCCTACTATCCATCAAGCACGAAAGACATGGTGTTCATTAACCTCTTAATTAAACTATATTCCTAACTTAACCAAAAGGAAGCAATTAAATCACTTCCAACCCTTGCATAAATCATCAATAGTTTTATAAGAATTTTTTTGACAAGTGTTTTTAGTGCAATGGATATCAATTGCTTTTTATTTCACTTCAATACAACATGTTTCTCTTAAAACCTACAATAAATGGTTAAAATGTTAGATGAGATTAAGAAATTAGAAGACATGATGATTAGATGAATGATTAAGCATAAAAACCCTCAAACTTAGACCAAGTTACAATGTGATTTGACTTTAGGTGTAAAATTGAAAATTTTAACTCCACAAAAATTGAGGAAAACCTACACCATTGCATAGTTTATGAAATTCTACCTCATTTCAAAAAAAAGGTCCAAAAAAGACCTTTGTATGACCAAGATACAACCATTCTAAAATTAGACAAAATGCGCCAGAGCAAAGACAAAAGGCATCACAGAATGGGAAAAAGGTGCCAAAACAGAGACAAAAAGTGTCACAACAGGTGCAAAAGGCACCAAAAGAGGTGAAAGAGGTGCTAAAATGGTTGAAAGAGGCACCAAAAACAGGTGCAAGAAGCGCCAGAAGTCTCACGTCTGAACCTATGAACATAAATTTTCCAGCATGTTAAAAATAAATGGGGCAAGGCCCCACGATGGGTGCCATTTTGTGCGTGTGTGAAATGTGTAAAGTTATTATCAACACAAACCTTAATAAAATGGTTTATATTAAAGATTCAAAGCAAACAAGTTATTCTAATTTGCAATTTAACAAATCTTCCAAGAACATCTCATTGTCCTCTATTCTTAATGATTCTTTTAACCCTTTGGCCCTTAGATTTCTATGTGCTTAAAGGCTATTAGAATGACACTTAAGAAACGAGATTAATAAATTCAAAATGCAAGCCAACTAAGCTCCTACATGCAACTATACGATGGAAAGGATAATGAATGCCATGATAAATAGATGATGGTGTTTATGATGAATGAACAAATAGTGGTGGATACTATGGTAGTGATCTATATGATGCTATATATGATTCTACATATGCTAAAATGCAAACTATGAAAGACTAAGATGATACTCCATATTCTCAAATGCTACTTATGAAAATGCTAATCTAAAATGCAACTATGATGCAATGGAAGACATAAAATGCAACTATGAAGCAAGATTTAAAGCTAAGATGTAAATGCAAAGCAAACCATGAAATTAGATGTAACTATAAGACTCCAAAATGCTCCAAAGCTCCAACGATAAACCTGCCAAAAATTTTGAAGCTCTCAATTAAACCTTTTACTATAATGAAGGCTTCATTTTGTGCTACTTCACATCTCAAATCATCACCCGGGATCACTGTGGGAGAGGAGATGTCACATTTAAGGGGGTGAGCCTTCAAATGGAGTTCAGCTTTTGTAACTACATGCCCATTTCTGGACACCTCATGCAACGCCGCCTCCCCAAAGCTTGACCCATAGAGAGGCCGAATACTTAGCAGGGATCTGTCACTGTTTCACATTAATTTTTTCCATAGATTGCGCCCAGTATACTCATATCCATCCACAAAATTTGATGCCCTGGCATCTGAAGATATGTGTGGTCGGGACATTCCAGTATTCCTAAACATTTTTGAAATATTTATATAATGTGAATTATTAAATATATTTTTAAAATATTATTATATTCTAAGACTATATATTTGTTTTAAATGGTTTTAGGAAAATTCACCATCAGCTAGGGAAAATTCACTGTCAACAATTCATCATGATGACAAATTCACCGTAATGACAAGTTCACCTCTAGCAAAATTCACCACTAGCAATTCATTGTCGATTGCATTAAAATTTTGTGATTAATTTTTCATGATGATGATTTGCCGGTGGTGAATTTTCCCATAGTAAATTGTTGGCAGTGAATTTTCGGACAATAAATTACTGCAGTGAATTTACATAATACCATTTTAAATATATTAAATAATTAATATACATTTATTATTTAATTATATATAAAATTTAAATTATATTTCTATTTATTGTTTTTTTTTTTATATGTAAGTTGTGGGGATAGGGGCCCACTCCCTTTATTGAAAGCTAAAAAAATTACAAAAGGTTGCCAGGAAGCAGAGAAGGAACAACAAGCTACAAAATACTTCAAAAGAAGAAAGAAAGAAAAAGGAAGCCTTAAGAGACATATGAAGAAGAAAGACTGAAACATAATTTAGCACAGCTACAAAGGAACCCAGAAAGAGAAAAACCAGAGCACAAAGACTCGGAAAAAGAAGGGCCAAAAACTATTTTCAGAAGAGAATCCCCTCCAGAGTCCGCTGCAAACCAGCTTCCACTGCTTCTAACCCTTCAGTGCGAAGCTTCTCAGCAGCAGACTTCCTCCCTGCCTTCCTCTTTAAACCATAGTTAGGTTTAGATTTGCCACTTAAAAACTGAGAGATCCCAAATTTCTTGGGAGGGTCTAAACAGAAATCATCATAAAAGTCCCGATGTTGCCCATCCAAGTCCTCCATAAAAGGGAAAGTGCCATCAGAGTCTGAGCCATCTTCCTCTGACCCAGAAGGAGAGACAGAAGGGCTCTCATGAGCAGGGACAAAAGGAAGAGAAGAAGGACCAACTTGCTGATCCATAATCGAAGATGTGGGTGCATTCTGCTGATCCATAACCGGCTCCGTCACCATGGAAGTATCAAAGAACTTACCATGATTCCTCCAAATGAACTCAGAGTCAGGAGAACTGCCCTTTTTGATCCACTTTTTCAAGCTAACATTCCTCGCCCCAGCAGAATGCTTGAGGGAACAAGCTTCAATCCTGTGACCTAGCATATTGCATCGGAAGCAGCAAAAGGGTAAGCCTTCATAATTTAGAAACTAAGTCCAGACACCATGCGAAGAATGGATCCGAATAGAATGAGAAAGGGGTTTTGAGATATCCACCCATGCACACACCCTGTAAAATCTACGATCTGAAACAACCCCATCCGAATCAATCTTGATAAAAGACCCAACCTGATTGAGCATATTGCTAAGCATATCCACATTACGAAGAACCAGAGGCAGATTGTAGAGCCTGATCTAAATAGGAATAAGAGAAATATTAGCGGTGGCAGGATCAAAAAAAGGCGACCAAGGCGATATAAAGAGGCCAGAATGCCCTAGAAACCAAGGTCCTTCCTGCAAAACAAAATTGCAATCCTCCACAGAACAAAAGGAAACCAGAAAAAAACCAAAGTCCAAGGCTTCAACAGAGGGAAGAGACAAATTTCTCCAGGTTTCCTTGATCCATTCGAGAATAGAGGTCATCGAAGGTCGCTTGTGCAGACATCTCAAAACAACCGAGCGAGCGCCTAAATCCTTTGAGACAACACCAATACTATCATCAGAAATACTAAAATCTGTTGGCTCCTCAGCAAAGGAGACAAGCGAATCCCCTAAAGAGAAACATCCAGTGCCAGCATGAGGAATATTATCCTTCTTTGGCAGAGGAGAGGGAGCAGAGAGAACTGGAGATCTGGGTTGAATAGGGTTTTCTTGCAAAAAATCCTGACAAAACTTAGAACAAATGTGATAGGGGTTCACCCTGTTCCGGCACCCATCAAAAGAGACCTTAGTCGCTACACCAAAAGCATCCTCCAACTCGTTGGCGGCCAGGAACTCGATAGTCTAAGAGGGAGTACACGGCGCAGAAACCAGAGAATCCTCGGAACGGAGGTTATACCGCTTTCGGCCCACTCCCACCCCAGCTGACCGCCCACCACGCTTTGAGCCAGGGAGACGCAAAATATTATCAGACGGGCATTTCTTAGGCTTACCGCGAAGAGGAAAACCATCCCCAAGTGCAGCCTGTGCAAAAGAGCCACCATTGCGAGCAGCACCGGGAGAGCCCTCGCACATCGTTTCTATTTATTGTTATGTGTTGTATTCTATACAATATATATTATTAATATAAACATAATATATAATACTTTCAATTAATTTATTAAAAAATTAAAAAATAAAAGGAAAAATACAAGCCCATTAATTAAGTCCCTCTTGGCATAATAGCGTACAAAATTAACTCCAATCAAATTGGATGCAAATGTTTTCTCACCTTGTCACAAATGACTATTTTATTTATGGAATGCATGAATTCTGATCGACCTCTAATGAAGGCTGGTATAGATGAAGAACTCATAATAATCGGACTCGATAAGCTCTTACATTGAATTGAATGTAAATAAAATGAAAGGATGGCAAAAATAAAACAATGGGAAAAAATAGGGCAAATGCCAAATAGTGAATGTGAAAAACAATGTGAATAAAAATCAATGATACGAAGAATAGTCATGATTATTTAGATTGTCTTTCATGGTTTGTTTAAGACTATACACCATCTATGGACAAAATAAGCTCAATGAAGTTCACATAAGGAACGTCTTGAGTGTAATAATCATAAAGAAAATTAAAAAAATAATTGAAAACATTTGAAATAATGAATGTCATAATATTGCTAGCACGATTCAACCATTTAGTTTTTCAAGTCAAACTCATTGACTCATGTTTCATGAGTAGTTGTTCACAATAACTCATCTCTCATTCAGTAGTGGTCAATGAGTTTGACAAAAAAAACTACACTGTTGGATCCTAATAGAAATATCATAATTTGACACATTGTGGAAAATACCTCCTACTTATCACAATGAATATCATATTAGCTAGTGGGTGTTAAGGAAAGTTGTAGCATCCTTTTTCTAATGCAATTCAAATTTCAATTGTCTTATCAGACAAATGAAATAAGTAGTTAATAAAATAAAAAACAAATCTCTGAATTCACAAACACCACAAATTCAATTTCCAATTAAAAAATTTAAATGAGAATAAAAAATTTGTTTACAAACCTACAATCTAACGATCAAATAAATCCATTTATTTTTCAATTTCATCTACAAATCATTCCATCAAATTATGCTCATCAAAATTTAGCATATTTTCTTTATATTGGCCTTTCCTGTGCATTGATTCTTGATTTCCTCTGATTAATTCTTTACTCTGCGCACTCCTCTTACTCCTCTGGCTGTGTTGGCAATTCTCTTTGAATTTCAAATTTCTCTCTTTCAAATTCCTGCACTGAATGTTTTCCTTTACACACTAATCTATGCTCAAACTACTTACAACTTTCTGCTGTTCACACACCAATTCCCAGGTGCCCCTGTGTATTTCCTTGTGGTTGCATTTGATTTTCTCTTCACATATGATTTCTGCCAAATTACATTATCCTTTCTGCTGTCCTCTAATTCTCCACGCACCCCTATCTATTTTCCTGTGGCTACAATTTATTTACTTTCCACTGTTTTTCAAATTATTCCCATGCTCCTTAGTCCTGCGTGTCTTTTCTTCATATATTATTTCTGCCAAAATTCATTCAATTTCTATGGTTTACTCTATTTCCCACGCGCCCCCCTATACGGTCTCTTGTGGCTGCATTTTTTCACATATCTTTTTCCTGCTCTTTTCTCACGCCCACCCCACAACAGCCTTGGTTTGCATCCTTTCAACTTCTCAGCATATGGCGTGGCCTTTTGACCTTTGTTTCTTTGTCTTTTCAGTTCTACGCTGATTTCATCTTTTTCTGGCATCCCTCAAACTTTTAATTATCCATAAAATTCCAATAAATAAATTTCATATTCAGGCAGTTCGTGTAGAATTCAATTTCAAGGATAATTAACTGGAAAATTGGGAATTTAAAAGATACCGATAATTAGCCAACAAATATCAAAGAGTCAAAATACTAAACATCAATGAAAACAAACCAAAAATTGATGGGATACCTATTTGTGAGGATGTTTCTGCATCATTTTCTTATACCAATATCAATTTCAAAAATTTAGGGGAGGAGTCCATTGTTAGAAAAGGTGCTATTGTTGGTATAGTAATTGTGATTATAAGATTTAGTCTTAAACATAAGATCGACCCTTATAATATGACAATTTATGAATGTTGTCTAAAAAATCATAAATACGTTCATTAATAAGTGAAATAAATACTTTTTCATTCATATAGCATATTATAACACTATCTAATATAAATATGTCATTTATGAAACAAGATGCTCATCTAAATAAACATTGTTGTTATGTGGAAATTTTTTATGTACATATAATTATTAAGAGGACAATATATACATTAGAGTACTTCATATTATATCTTACAAATCCTATGGACAAAGATAGCTATGCTCATTTAACTTGTAATAATTTTTTATATTCTAATTAATAAAAAGAAAAAAAATATTTGTATTTAACATTGTTGTAATTTTTTTTCCTCTTTATCATTGACATTTTGATAAAAAAATTACTTACTTTTATTAGGCAATTACAATCACATTACACATGCATGACTACTGAATACACCATGGTACAAATGTATACATTTCACACTTTTAGAAAGTTTCAATCCTCAATTATGACAATTATTTTATTTCCCTTTCTTTGTGCCATATATATATATATAGGAAAATCACTGTTGGTTGCTACAAGAAAGATTTCCAAAGCTTTGCTAATAATTCAATTTGCTACATAGTGGAATCCAATAAAAAAATAGTATTCCTCCCCTTTTCAAATAAAATTTTGTGATAGTTGTGTATATATATATATATATATATATATATATATATATATATATATATATAGTTGGTTGCTAAAAAATAATGTTCAAAGCTTTGTTGATAATTCATTGTTTGCTACATAGTAGAACCCAATAAGAAAACATAGTATTCCTAGTATACATACAAGCTTAAGGAATTTCATTTTTAAATATTTTAATATTCTAAATATATTTTTAAAAAGTGAAAGGGGTCAAGGCTATTGTGATTGAAAATTATACAAAAAGGGGTGATCAAAAGCTAGTAGAAACGGATTTTGTAAATCTCGTCTTTCAAATTACATTTATTGAAGGGACATGTGTTAGAATTTTTTAAGAAGAATAAATTAAAAAAATGAAGATTAATTTAATACTTAATGATTTATGGAACATTGTCTTAAGACATAATTTATATTATTTATTAAACGTATAAATTTTGTAGAATTTAAAAAAGATAATAGATGGGATTTAGTCTTGATCTAAAATATGTATTCCTAAAAATAATTATTTATTTGGTATATTGAAATCTAATGCTTGGAAAATATGAGCAATATTGCTTGATCTTTATGGCAAACAATCATTTTAAAAAGTAATAGAACTTCTTTTTGATATAAAGATAGGTGATAAAGAGAATGCAATAATGTGTGTTAAAGATAAAAACATGAAGTAGGAATATTATGTAATAGGTAGAAAGCTTGAGAATGACATTGGTTAGCTCTATCATCTTAAATGATCTTAGTTCAAGTTACATTTGTTTTTGTAAATGTTTCAATGTATAGACAACTTAAGGAAAAACACATTTTAATCTATTTTTAAGCTTCTAATTCAACATAAGTAATAAATTGTGGAGGAAAACAATTCATATAAAAATTTATGAAGCCTTGGAAAACAATATAAAAACAAGTTGTCCAAACATAAGCAATCTTATTGACATGTTTACAATGATAATTGTACTTCTTCTTCTTCCTTCATTTCATGTTGTAATGAAGATATGCCTCTAGATAGGTTGAAGAATAAGAAATTGATCAACAATTTTGTATGTGGAACTATAGCACATTGGAACATCCTATTCTTTAAAAAATCAAATCAAAGAAAGAAATACATGTATTATGTTCCTCTTTCTCAAAAGGAAGGTAATTTTTTTAACATGAGTTCCACATACAACATGATAAGTAAATATAAATTTTAAAGTAAAAAAGTGGTGGTTGGAGGTGCAAAGAAGTGTAGATGGGGTCTTAATTCTTTTTATTTTGATAAATGTAATAAATATTGTACACTTATATACTATTTTAAAAAAATAAAAATTTGTAGTTATAGTAGTTTTCTTATATACATGATATGAGATTCATTGATGCTATATTAGAATGTCTATCCACATAAAAATTTGTGATAAGTTTTAATATTTTTTACAGAAATTTATAATTCTCTATGAGATCTCTTTTTATTATGATATCAAAGATGTGTAGCTTTATTTATGAGAAAAATGACTTAATATGCAATTTACATTCCAAAATTCATCAATTAACAATTCATTATTTTTGTCTTCTTACAAATTTTAATTTTCTTACAACTTGACTAACTTATTTGAATTAGGTAAACATTAATATAGATTTTAAATTTCACTTATTAATATCTATTTTTTTTTAACTAAAAATAAAAAATTATATATCAAACCTATTGAAGCTCCAAGTAAATAATTACAGAGAAAGTGAAAACTGACGTGTTTCTACGGGCGGTAGCAAAAACAAAGCAAAACAAAATTAGACAAAAAATTTCCTATCGATCATTGGCGAGAAAGAACCGTTACTTAAAAACACGCATTATGGATTGAAAGCCTGACTAACGCTTTATCTTTTCAAAACTCCTCTAACATGCGTTAGTTATTTACTAAATTGTGTTTCCCGCTGTTCAGTGACGAGCAGAGGGCACTGAAGAATGTGGTGAATCGTGTACTGAAAAGGATGAACACGGTGCCATTGGAGGTTGCCAAGCATCCAGTGGGTCTGGATGAAGTTGTACAAGACTTCAACACATCTGCATTTCAATCTGTTGGCTCGATACACATTGTGGCGATCTGGGGCATGGGTGGCTTCGGCGAAACCACCCTCGCAAAAGAAATTTTTAACAGGACAAGCTCTACCATGGATTGCTCTTGTTTTCTGTCTGATGTTCGAGATGCTGACAGGAGAGGCCTGCTACTTGAAAAACAGAAAACACTTCTACAGGACCTTGGCATCAAAGATGTGCGCTTTGACAATCTAGACAAAGGCAAACAGATTCTTAAAACCCGTTTGTCAAGGCCTGTGCGTGTGCTTATTGTTTTGGATGATGTGGGTCATCTAGACCAACTAGATGCTCTATTACCACCCAAAGAGAGCATTGGTGACCAAAGTTTGATTATTGTTACCACACGCAATGCAAAGGTTCTTCAACAGTGGGGCATCTCTGCCATTTATCCAATGAGACCTCTGAATGCCACCCATGCCAAGCAACTTTTTGTTGGCATGCATTCTTACAAAATTCTCCACCTTTAGGGTTCGAAGATCTCGTTGAGAAGTTCTTGAATGCCTGCCAAGGACTGCCTCTATCACTCAAGGTCTTAGGGGGACAGCTTTATGGCAGGTCTGATAAGGATTATTGGCAGCATACGTTCAATAAATTTTCTAAGATACCCCATGAGGACATCACAAAGCGACTCAAAGTCAGCTATGATGACCTAGAGAAACAAGGCAAGGATATATTTTTGGATGTAGCGTGTTTGTTCATTGAACGTAGAAAAAGTGCGGCCATTGCAGCATGGGACGCAGAGTGGGATAGATTGCTTGGTTGGGAAACCCTTTTCAACAAGTGTCTTGTTGAAGAGGACCAAAATGGTTTGATAAGAATGCATGATCACTTGAGAGATCTGGGAAGGGACATTGCAAATGGACACTCACCTCACCGCCTCTGGTCTCCACACCAGGTTATCGAGATTCCCCCTCAGCAGGTGAAGTCAATCCCTTCTTTTATGGTTTTATTGATCTATGAAATGGTAACCAGCTTCTCTAGTTATATTGCTTTAAAGTATTTCTTATTTTGACTTTTGACTATTCAGCAAGTAATACGAGTCCGAGGAATGGCAGACGCAATTGGTGACAATTGTTACCAACGGCAAGGGAAGATTATAATAAACACAAGCCAAGGAGAGCATAGCATCGCGCCCCGCTCGCTTGGATTGAAGATTTTTGTTGGTAATGGAGGTTTTATTAATCAGGAACATGGCGAAATATCAAGAGAACTGGCCTGGCTTCAGTATAATGAGTTGAATCACAAAAATCTTCCATCCTGGCTTTCATTGAAAAAATTAAGAATTTTAGAATTTGACGACGCTCGGAGGTTAGAAGATTTGTGGGAACGGGATGCGGACGTAAGTATCTTACTTTATGGATCTCTAAAAATGGTTCTTGGGAAATACTTTTTAATTTATCGTATATTAATTGTATCCAAATTTGCTGCAGGCTCCTTTGCAGCTAACAGAGTTGGTTATTCAGAGATGCTTTAGTTTGCGGGGAATTCCAAAGTCAATAGAACGTCTGAAGAATTTGAAAAAGATATCGATAGGTGCGGATTATGGCAGCTGTGATACATTGAGCAACCTCCCACAAGAATTTTGTCATCTCCAATCGCTGGAGCACCTGGAGATCAAAAGGTGTAGAAATCTGTCATCCCTGCCGAGTAATTTCGGCGAGTTGACAAATTTACAACACCTAAATTTGAGTCATTGCGCCAAGTTGAAAAAGCTGCCAGATTCTTCGAAGAAGCTGACGCTCCTAGAATATCTTAATTTAGAAGACTGCAGTGAGCTCATCATCAATTCGGAGTTACGCATTCTGGAAAACATGACAAAGCTCAGGTATTTGAATCTTAACGACTGCAGGAAAATGGAAGAATTGGGCCTCCCAGAAGTGGCTTCCTTAACAGAGTTCTATTTAACAGGGACCAGGTTGAAGGAACTGCCACGTAACATCTTTCAACAAACCAAGTTAACCAAGTTGGAGATAGAGAGTAACTTCTTGACAACATTGCCATCCTCTCTTGAGAATTTGTCCTCCTTAACCACATTTAAAATTGATTTGTGTATGAAGTTGGAATCTTTGCCGGATTCTGTGGAGCATCTTAATTTATTAAGAGATTTAACTATACAGGGTTCAGGAGTGAAGTGTTTACCAAAATCACCAATCCATCTTCAAAGTCTGACATTATGGTTGACCCCAATCAGTGAGTAGAGTTTTGTGTCAGGGTCCATGCTCAAGATGATAGATCTGTTTGACACGAAAGTGTCCAAGATTTCAATATGCGGAGATTGTTGTCCCGTCCTCGAGACTCTTGTGCTTCGTCGCAATAAGGATTTAAGGGAGTTGGAAACCCTGCCACCAACAATGAAGACCATAGATGTAGATAACTGTGAAGCCCTGACGGACATCAGATGTGTCCGTGGCTTGAAAAGCCTTCAGAATCTTAAGATATGCGGCTATCGAGAGTTGGAGGGGCTTCCATGTTTTGCAGAATTAGCGTCTTTAGAAAATTTTAAGTTGGAAGGTAGCAGGAATGTCAAGAAAATAGAAGGTCTACAAGAGTTGAGATCATTGCGGAAGTTGAGCATAGAGTCAGATGAGCTTCCAAATTTTGCAGAGTTTACTTCTCTAAAAGAACTTGAATTGCATAGGTGCAACGAATTGCAGAAGATACAAAGTTTAAATCATTTGAAATCACTGGAGAGGCTGAATATAAGTTACTGTACAGAATTAGACGGGCTTCCATGTTTTGCAGAGTTTACTTCTCTAAACGATCTTGAATTGAAAAGGTGCTACAAATTGGAGAAGATACCAAGTTTAGAACATTTGAAATCACTGAAGTGGCTCAATATAAGTGAATGCCCAGAATTAGAGGGGCTTCCGAGTCTCGCAAAATTAACTTCTCTCAAGAGTTTTAATTTGGAATGGTGCCCCAAATTGAAGAAGATAGAAGGTTTAGAAAGCATGACATCACTGGAGGAGCTCAAGATATATGGCTGTTCAGAATTAGAGGGGCTTCCGAGGATTGCAGAATTAACTTCTCCTAAGAAATTTGAATTAAAAAGGTGCCACAAATTGAAGAAAATAGAAGGTTTAGGTAACCTAAGATTATTGAAGGAGCTCAATATAAGTGACTGTTCAGAGTTGGAGGCGCTTCCAAGTCTTGAAGAAACCATTTCTCTAAAAAAAGTTTCAATTGCAAAATTGCCATGAGTTGAAGAAGATAGAAGGTTTAGGAAACATATCATTGGAGAAGCTCGAGATATTTGACTGTCCAGAATTAGACAGGTTTCCGAGTCTTGCAGAATTAACTTATCTTGAAAATTTTCAATTGCAAATATGCCACAAATTGAAGAAAATAGAAGGTTTAAAAAACCTAAGATCATTGAAGGAGCTCAATATAAGTTGCTGTTCAGAATTAGAGGGGCTTCTGAGTCTTGCAGAATTAACTTCTCTTGAAAAATTTGAATTGGAAGTGTGCGACAAATTGAAGAAAACAGAAAGTTTAGAAAACCTAAGATCATCGAAGGAGTTCAATATAGGTTACTGTTCAGAATTAGAGGGGCTTCCGAGTCTTGCAGATTTAACTTCTCTTAAAAAATTTAAATTGAGGTGGTGCCACAAATTGAAGAAAATAGAAGGTTTAGAAAACCTAAGATCATTGAAGGAGCTCAATATAAGTGACTGCCCAGAGTTGGAGGCGCTTTCAAGTCCCCCAGAATTAACTTCTCTTGAAAAACTTTATTTGAGAAATTGCCACAAATTGGAGAAGATAGAAGGTTTAAAACGATTGAGATTATTGGAGAAGCTGGAATTGCATACTCGCTGGAATGCGCCGTGTATAGTGAGCTTGGAGCACTGTGAGAGATTGGAGTCACTCGTAGTCGTAGCAAACCACATATCAGCTGTTGCACCATTCGTCAGTAGCATACAGGTATTTGAAAATAGTTGAATTGGAAATATGGAAGTTTATTTATTATTATGAGTCATTTGATATTTTGCTGGCTTTGCCTTTTGCAAACAATGTGCAGAAATGGCCAAGAGAGGTGATGATATGCACGAGGGCATCGTGTGGTGTGGATTCGCTGAAAATCTTCTTTGAAGAGTTGCCAAGTGTCTCTGTTGTTGACTACTCTCATGTGGTCGAAGTTGACTACTATGGACAAAAGCGCTTAGAATTGACGAGGCCGGCGGTTTCGGTCAATGTCAATTCCATTCTGATATGTTCTACTATAGATTGTGTTTATTCTGGTATGGATGGGTGTGTTCACACAACTTTCGAGGTTGTCTTGGCCTTGGTCTTGGTCTTGGTCTTAGAACGACTATATTTATGCACGTAATAGCAAGAGCGAGGATGTAGAAGTAAAAGTGGAAGCGGCATGGTTAGTGACGGGCGAACAGGGGAGCATGGTTGAGGCTTTTTCAAAGGTAATTAATTGTAAATCTTTTTACTACATGTAGTTTTATTTAATTCTTTGTTTTTAAGTTTAAAAATATTTGAAATAGAATGATTTTATAAATATTGGCATTCATAAAAGGAGAATGAAGTTGAAGTATAATTGAAGAAAGGGGGATTATAGTGAAAAAAAGTGTGTATGGTTTTCTATTTTCATTAAATTTTTAAGCTTTTAAAAGTAATAGATGTAACAAATTCTATTTATATAAAAAATTATATTGCAAAATAGTTATATATTTTATTATTAATTGTGTATCTATTTTTTAAATAATTATCTAGTATAGATATCTTAAATACATTTATTTAAGAAAGGTTGAGAGATATCAATGTGAATTTAATAGTTTTTTTTTTTTTCACTTATATAACTATTTTATTTACTACATGGGTATATAAATTTTGATTTTGATTTTATAGATTTTTTATTATAAATATGTTGTTTATTTTATTTTATTTGTAAAATATTTGTTTTATTTTTATATTTAAATTTTAATATTACTTTTGAAAAAGTTAACATTCATTATTTTCATAATTATTTTGTTCTATTTTTACTTTGAAAAGCGTAGTAAATATTAACACATAATTTTTAGATATCATTCTCTTGAGGCATTCTATTTAAATTACAAATCTAATAAAAAAATGGATGTCTCTATAATAATATTTTTTAATGTCTTTCAGACACTCTTTTCTCCATTAGTAGCATTATTAATTGAGTAAATAAAATAAATATGAAAGAAACTAAAATTATTCATTATTATATGTCTCCACATTTTATAAATATATTTGAGATATTATAATAAAAATTAAAATACACCAAACCTAAAATAATATAATTTTAAAAAAAATATTATTAATATTATTGGAAACCCATAAAATTTAAAACTCTATCAATATCAATTATCACACTTTTTTTTAAGATAGTTCATAATATCTTCAAATACACCATACAAAATATTAATTGAATAAATAAAATAACTCTTTAAAAAAATCATCATTATATCTCTCCATATTTTATGAATATAATTAAGATATTATAATATGAAAACAACAAAAAAATTAATATAAAAAATAAAAATTAAATAAAAATTATAAATAAAAATATTACTAAAATTATTAGAAACCCATATAATTTAAAACTCTATCAATACTAGTTATAAAATTTATTGAGAAATTTATAGAATTTGAGATCTCAAACCTTCCAAAATATATTGAACAATTTTTTTATACACAATGTCATTAATAAGAGGGCAAGTGTTTTTTCATTTAAGGGAGTTAAAAATGACTTTAAACAATACAATCACATAAATAATAATATAGTATGTCAAAGAGAACTTTAATTCATCAAATATTTAAGGATTTACATTAGGATAGTGTCGAGGTGGACACATTGGAGTTGATTAGCTCACTTACTCAAAGCATTATACAGTATGCAACTTGCCTCTAGTAGAGGTTGAAGTGGACGAGACTTCTATGCCTGAAGTTACACCCCACCATTGTAACTCTTGTGGTGTTGTTTGCACGTATGATGGTGAGAGTGTTTGGGATGTAGCTCGACAACATACATCAGCTGCAGAGCAGATGGTTATGACATATGCATTATTGAATGAAACATTTGGCATCGATACTCGACTAAAATTTAGCAGGTTCATTCAATTTTGTTTATTAAATTCTATTTTGAAATGTGAGAATTTAACTAAATTAGTAGAATAAATATGATGAAAATTCAGGGTCAGAGTGTTCATGATACATACACCATTCCTACAAGCCCTTTCTTGTTTTAAGTTGAGTGCATAGGTATGCAATTAGTATTAAATATAATTATTGCATGTGAATAGTTGAATGTTATTTGAATGTTTGTCTCATAACACACTTTGGATGTTAAACAGTTTGTTGGCGGACCTTTGACCTCAAAACCCCACTATTCACATCCTTAAACAACTTTCACTCAGGTAACCTTCATTCAATAATAGTGTTGTAAAACAATGTTAGCTAGTTTTGGTAAATTTTCATGTACAAATCTAAAATAATGCTTGAAACTACCTGAACTTAGATAACTAGGTTCTTTAAAGTGATGGTTGTAGGAGAATTCATTAGTCTTTTAAACAATGCATCATATATTTTGGCTTTGAACTTGTCATTTTCACTTTCCTTTTAGACTTAGATCCTTTCACATATTATTTTTTCTATATTATAGCTTTGTCTTTGATGAAAGTGTCTTCTTTATGATGGAAATTGTTATTTTCATTGTTTGAGATCAATCCATGTAGTTCATTCAACTGGCATCTATCTATAGAGACATTATAATTTATTGTGTTATGTGATTGTGTTTTCAAATATAAAGGGCATGTCATAAGATCACACATTCTCTAATACCATTGACATGGTTGCAACCTCTTCACTGGCCTTGACCAAGCATGTTTTAAGTATTATATTGAGTTCTTTACTAGCATTCTCAATTCTATCTTCCTAAGATTCTATTAGGAGATTGCTTCTGAGATTTTGAACTTCAGATTCCTTTTCTTCTAGTTTTCTTCCTAGCCTTTCAACCTCTTGTTTGTGTTGTAGAAGGAATTTTCTTCATCCTCATGTTCCCAAGCTCCATAAACTCATTTTCCTTACGTTCATACTCTTCAAAATTCTATTTGAATTTAGCTCTTAATAACTTGATGTTATATTCACCCTTGAGTTGCATTTTAGCCTCTATCTTCATTTTTTTCATTTCTTCAAATCTAAATTCTCATTTGGTTTAACTTCAAGATTTATGTTCCAATTTCTTTTCCAATGCTTGTTGTTCTCTCTTTGGTGATTGTGGATGCATATTACTTCTCAGAAAACAACACTGCCTCACCCTCTTTTGAGTGTAATATGTTCCCAAAACCTTGAAGATGTTTCATTTGAGTATCTTTTCTACTCTATCCTAGAGCTGACTTCTCACTATCTTCACCCCTTTGTGGAATTTCTAGCCTCTGTCCATGTTATGATAGTATTTTATGCCTTTTTATGATAGTCCACCATCATATCTCATAGTGAATTTACCGTTACCACTAGAAAACCTCATGTAGTGTCCATTTACCATTCTTTATGAACATGATTTGGAGTCTTTCCCTGGCTATTAAGAGGCTTATGTTGGGCCAAGATGGATTTAATTTTGGAGTCCATACACGATCTAGGTCCCTCATGTAGTGTCCATTTACCATTCTTTATGAACATGATTGGGAGTCTCTCCTTGGCTATTAAGAGGCTTGTGTTGGGCCAAGATGGATTTAATTTTGGAGTCCATATACGATCCAGGTCTATATTTGAAAAATACACAACCTCCAATAACAACATCTGCCAAGCGAAATAGAAATACCCACATTGTATCCCAACCAACCTTTAGTTGTTGTCTTGCTAATGCAAGCATCATGGTCTCTTATATATAGGAGGTCATCTTTCCAAATACATTCATAACTACCACATGTGTGTTTTTCGCAACTATAGTTTGAGCAAAATGACAAGCCTTATTTTCTTTGCACTCATCTATATCTTCACAATTGTTGGCATCATCTCCCTTAAAATATAGGACATTTACATCCACTATTTTGTATTTCCAGACAAGCAGAATGTGACTGTCCATCTTGGGTATTGTGCTAGTAACAACTATTATTAATCGTGCATGATGATGCATGATTTGGACTATTCTTGTGATCAAGAATAATGAGTTCACTTGAAGTTTGCAAATATAGCTTCTAACTATCATAATTATTCTATCATAGTGACTACTTCAACTTTTTGCATCTTACTCATGAGCTATTGTTATGCCTATGACTCTTCTGGTCATGGTCATTGCCCAAGTGTATCCAATTGTTTTAAAATTGGGGTGCAAGGGTACATATTTATGTATATTGAGTTGGATGTCCTGTTTCAAGCATGATATTTGAAAGCATGTGGTGCAGGAGCACCTAAGAAACATTTGGTTTTCTTGAAGTCTAGAATGAAGTTCTATATTGTTTAAGTTATCTTAAGGTCATGTTGACCATTTAGTTAACTTTTAGAGGATTTTGTGTAAATCTTGATCTGTTGTGTTGAGTGCAAAAAGAGGTGAAAGGATAGCTGTGTGTAGTTTCACATTTTGGCTTGGGTTGGCAACATTTGGAAAAGTTGGAAAACACAGCGGGTTTTCCAACTCTTGTTATTTGTTGTTTAGAAGGCCGACCTAGGGTTGTTAACTACCTGGTGAACCTTTAAAATGTGGTCCTCAAACTAGAATAGTGGTTGGAAAAAGCTTGTAACTATTGGGGTTTATAGATCATATGGAAAAGCAATGAGTTTCTTAAAAATTTCTGTTTTTAGTGCTTAATTGTGTGTTAATGGAGGGTTCCAGGTACTAACAGTGTGTGGCACGTGTGGTATTTGTTTTCTGAGCTTTTTATAGTCAATAGTTGGTTTGTCTTATCGAATTCTAGCCTAGTTCTTTGTTAATTTTGTTTCTTTCAATTGCTGATCAGACTAGTTAGCCATTAATCATGGAGTCTTAGACCTCTCTTTTCCACTATACTTAGTGTATAGTCTATGGGGGAATGAGGCTAAGCTCCATGCCTGTACATATTCTAGGTTTAGAAGTCAGTAGGTGTCAAGGAAGCATGGTGAAGTTCTTTCCCTAGGCTAGCTGATAGTGCTCGGCTAGGAAAGAACAGTTAAATCAAAGCCCTAATGTTGCAAGGGTGTTAATCCCTTAGCAACCCAAGGTGTGTGGTGGATGTAGGAGTCCTGGTAGAGGATTTTTAGGGAGGCAGAGTCTTCACCAATCCATTTGGTGGGTAAAAAAAGTAAACAGATCACTGCTAGATCAAGAAATGGCTTAAAAAGCCCTAATTTCCACAAAAATAGGGTTGAGCTTGTGTACGACTTGTGAAGGCCCAAAACCCCAAAATTACTTGAGAGGTTGCTAATTGAACTAGGGTCTCAAAAATAATTTTATGGTGAATCTCAGTAGGATTGGAGTTATAGCCTAATTTCTCCGGCTAAGAGGCCTAATTGGGGCTCAAGGGCTACTAGCCCTTCTTAAACCCTAGACTAGGGTTTGCAGAAAGCGATGGAGATTTGGAGGCTTGTGACTGATCAAGAACCATGGAGGGATGGTTTTGAAGCTATAGAAGACACCACATGCCCCTGCAACAAGTTGGCAAGGTTTGGAGAGTTAGTTGGCCTTTAGGAAGATTAAGGGCCAAGGAGAGAATAGAGGAGTAGGCACCAAGATTGACTTGGTTAGGTGTAAGCAGATGATAGTAGGGTCAGCCAAGAGAACCAGGGGTGTCTAACAAGCTTTAGGACCTAGAGGTTAAGATGGTGGAGAACAACACCAAAGGGGTTTGCCTAGGAGTGACCTAGAACATGGGACAATGATTGTCTCAGCCAACACTTCCCTATCAACATGTCTCAAATGAAACTTCAACCATGCTATCCACACCAATACCTCTATTACTATTATGTTCTATAGAATTCACGTGTTTCATTATGCATTGAGAAAGTGGCCCACAATGGGATTCATACATGTGTATCAATGCCTTAAGGCAGTCCTAATCATCAACAAAAAAATTCAAATGTGGTTGTATAACCCTCAGAATAAAAGAACCCATTTTTACCTAAATTAAGATTTTCTAATAAGATTTATATTTGTATCCTTGTGTGACCATTATGCCATGGCTTCAACAAGCTTCAAAATTCCTATCTTTTGTCACATGTTGTCCTTTAAATACTATTTACAAGAATCATTGTAGTGTTTATTCTAGTTTGTTCTAGTTTCTTAAACATTGTTATGAACTCTAGCTTCTTACCATCACCATGAGACCAAATTACTTTGAGGAATTTTTTCAAAAATTTCACTTTCTTGTCTATGCTTTTAATTAAACAAAGAAACTAATGAAAGTGATAAAAACTTCATATTTGTTGTTTCATTTTCAGATGTTGACTTGAGATAGCCCTGGCGATGTTGCTGACACAATGGACCATGGAGTTGCTACAACAATAGGAATTTCTAATCCTTTGAGAGAGGTTTGTGAAAGATTAATCATTTTGACATTATATTTTCTCTTTTATGGTCTATTATTTAAATTTTTCATGATACCTGTATGTAGTTTAAATGCTATCTTGATGGTTTCTACAGGTGGTTGTCACTCCAAATCATCAACGTGGTAATTTTTTAAATAGGCGTGATGATTATTTGTATGCAATAAGTGATTATTTTGTTATATGTCATTCCATAATTCAATTTATATATATTAACATCTATACTTTTTATTGTATTGAAGTTGAAACTATAGATGAGTGAAGAGAGGAGGACTAGTGAGTGCATTCGAAAGACAAAAGAATCAATAGACACTCCATCCAACTGACTATCAAAGGAATCACATGGTCTATTTCCTTCCCCTAGTGGGAAATGAATAGGTATTAGGGTCATATTTTGTATGCCTCTATGGAATTTTTGAACATATGTTTTGTACTATTGATACATGTGACGTTTTATGTCCATATGGCTCTTCTTTTGTAAGCATCATGTATGACTATTTTGGATATATTATATACTTTCATCTACATATATTATTGTATAGCCTTACAACTTTTTGTTTTAATGCAAATCTTATTTTACCACTACTATTCTTAAATAATTTATCATGTGTATTGTGTAAATTGTATGCTTGATTGTTGTAGGCATGGGAATTGTTTACATCTAATGCTTAAATAATTATTGTTCATTTTTATTATATTCAATTTTTCACACATTCCTATATCTTTTTAACATTCATGATAAATGTTACTGAGTAGACATTTAATTATCTAAACACTCCTATAGTTAAGGCTAATTAACCTGTTAGCTTCTTGAATAAACTATTCAACCTTCTTCTTAAGTAGGCCAATAATGTATTTCTATATGAGTGTGCCTTTCATGTGTATACTGGTGACTTATATGTATTCATACTTTGTGACTTACGTGTATACATGTGAATAATTTTTGAATACTTTTTGACTGATAATGTGTATTCATATGTATACTTCAAGACTTGAAACCTATGAATTATAGCTATTCAAGTGTATACAACTTACATGTATACTTTGTCACTTATGTGTATTCCAATGTATATTTTGTGACTTACTTGTTTTCATGTGTATACTTTTTATTCATGTGTATACTTCATGACTTACGTTTATTTGAGTACTTGTGCTTCACTTATTCACATGTATGCTTCACTTCACTTATTCATACACATATACTTCATGTATTACACATTCACAAGTATGCTTCTAATGTATAATTCATGTGTTTATGTGTATTCTTCATGATTAATGTGTATACTTCATGTATTCACTTGTATGCTTCATTCTTGTTGTGTATATTTCATGTATTACATGTATTCACATGTATGCTTCATGCATCTAATGTATAATTCATGTGTTCACGTGTATTCTAG
>VDFB02157626.1:8124-28776 GCA_007258455.2 Sequoia sempervirens | reverse complement strand
CATGTCTTAAGGAACTAGAAAATAATTGCTAGTTGGGACCAAGATAGATTGGGGCCATTGATATTTTTTAAAATTAGACAATGTGGGTTAAGGTTGCATCTCTAACCCTCAATTGGGTCAATGTTGCATGTATGGTTTAGAACTTGCAAAGAAAAAAATGAGAGCACCAAATATGATAGAATCATGTGCACCTTCACCTTTTTCAACCCACTTTCTAGTGTGCATGTGGGTCTATATGAGCAAGAATACTAGAAGAAATAAAAAGATAAGGATAAATAAAAGTAAAATAATTGGAGAAATAGTTAAAAGGAAACCTAAAATGTGCATCTCAATCAAGAGTGTAATTTTTAATGATATGCTCCTTGATTATATGTGTTCCACAAAGGGGATGACACAAATCAAGGAAATAGAGAAAATTAGATAAGAAACAAAGTATGATAACTTAGTAATATATGTATAAATTAATCATAAGAACAATAATCTAGCATGGAAAAATTAGTATATGCATATTAATTTGATACTATAGAAAACTATGCATTTTCTTCATACATTACATATGAACAAATGACTTTAGCTAGGATGTAATGTGGTATTAATGAGAATATATGGAACTTCTAGTATTTAAATGGTTGGGATTTTCCTAGAACTTGGTTGGATCAATTATTATTTTGCAACACTACAGATCTTCAATGGAATTTCTCATCATTCTAAAAATCATGTTGTAATATATCCTATCATATCTTACTTTTGACAAGTGCTAGTGATTGGATAAAATCCTAAGAAATGTATAAATTATAGATATAGATGTCATAGACTATGTTGGATCCCAATTTAACTATTCCTAATTTGATTAAGTCTAGGCACCCTTTGTGCATTTGGCCTTATTTACCCATCATATATAATCAATTTGAGAAAACCTTGAGTGGGTCCCCCTTGTTTAAAATTTTCTACATCCTCCATGTACTTATCAGTTGCTCAAAGTTGCAAAAATATAGAATGGTTCTAATTCTAGAAGTTTTTTGTTTATTTTTGGTTGTTTTTATGGAATTGAAGTTTTGTGGAATGCCAAACTTGTTTCGACCATCCAATGTCTAGTTCCTAGGTCTCCATTCCCCAAATAAAAAGTCTCATAGGTTTTTGACATCTAATAAAAAAATTATCTCACCTCTCGACCTCCTATCCACTTCCATATTAAATACCTACATCTCCCCAATTCCTTCTACTTTGTGAAATTTATAATTCAAACTAGAATTCTTCCTTTTCCTTTTCATTTCTTCTAGTTCCCTTGTCTAGTTCCTATTTTTCTCACATCCTCATTTCATTGATTTGTATCCAATTGTAGATTTTTGTTGGAATTCTAGATTTTTTCATCATGTCCACTTCGTATATCCAATCCTACACCAAGACTCCATATTTCCCATCCTTATCCTTTTTCCCATAATTCCTTGTAATTTTTTTATAAAATTTGGTTAGAATTTTCAACTTAATCCTAATATCTAGTCCTAATGTCAACTTTTGGATCAAACATTATAAACTACATGGTGTTCTAAAGCTAATTTTTAATTGAAGTGATTTTTGAAATACTAAGAAAAGTTATTTTTTTAAGGGAGCACACCGAATACTATTTTATATATTTTATAACAAAAATAGGGGAACTTTGTGTGCTCCCCCTATTTTAACCCCTTAATATCTACCATTTTAAAAATCAATTAGTTTAAAAAGTAGATTCAAAGCACTATGACTCTTTTTCTTGTCATGTCTTCAAATTTTAAGTGTAAATGTCTTGAATTTCTCTTCCAAAATCATTTTTTATTGATTTAAGAAAAAGAGGCCACTTAAGACCCTCTTTTGGTGGTCTATTTCCATGCACATACCCTATTTTTTTTTTAAATATTGTTAATATTTTATCAAAAAAATTACAAGTACACTTAAGAATATTATCAATCATTCATTTTAAAATTTTAATTAACACCTCAGGTTTTTACACAAAATTTTAGGTGGTTTTCTCAATAGTACACTTGATTAATTAGATAAATATTGTTCACTACACAATTTTTTTCAAAATTTGGTAAATTTCATACATCTTTAGTAGGTTGATTAATTAGTGTAACATCTAAATTTATATCTAAAATCATATCATCATCAATACTTTCATCTCTATTAATTCAATTGATGCTTGAATATTTTCACTACTACATAGAAAGGGAGTTTAAGACATTAATTTAAGACAAAATATTAATTTTGTCTTAAATATATATTTATGTTTAAATTATATTTTTAATTTTCTAATTGTCTTAAATTAAGACAATAAAAAAATACTTTTTCTAAAATAAATTTCCCCTCATTCATTTTCCCTCCCTCATTCGACATGCATTTTCATTTTGAGTTGATACTTTTGCTCTACGAAGTTGTTCTCATCTATTTGTGCTGCCTCTTTGGAGGCCATGTTGGAGGCAGTGTTTAGCAAGTTCAGAGGTTTTCAACACCTCAGAGGCATGAGCAAGGTTGTCCTTTCTTGTCATCGAGCTTCAACGTGGCTCCACTTCCCCAAACTATAATTCCTTCTCTCACACCCTTTTCCCCTGCCTCCACCTTCGATGCTTGTTTCGGGGACAACAACACTCACTAGACACCTCAACCTTCTTCTGTTGTAAACAAGGTACACGAGATCATATTTGTCAAGATTGGTTTGATGGAAAATTAATTTCTGTAAAATTCATTCTCTTTAATATGGACAGTGGAAACACTTAAAATCTCTCCAGATTAGGTGTTAATTCACCTATAGTAAGTGCATATGCTGCATAGGAATGAAAGCTTTCTATTCTTTTATTTTTGTTTTAAATACAATTCAATAAATCTCGTGTGATTTTGGGGTTTAGGGCTTGAGGGTTTAGGACTTAGGGTGTCACGCTAGAATTTAGCTCAGACCACGGCCTTACTAAATGTCATTTCTGATGGAGTTATGGGCTGAATTATCGCTGTTGAAATTCTGAATTCGAGTTATTCTTGTAGGATATTCTCTATTCACATTGCACCGCAGCCCCAACAATGTGCTCTGAGTACAAGATTTTTCTCTTTGGACGGCTCTTAACTTGCACCTCGGGACTTTATTTCTTCCTATCAAATGCACCTGGGACTTGCACCCTGCCTCTTCTTTTTGGGATATGCAATAATTTTCTTCTGATTATAAGAAGTATTTTTCTTTGGTTCTTTTTCTTTTGTTTGTTAAATGCACTGTAACCCTCCAACTCACATGTCACAACTAAGTGGGTTTCTCTTCTGGTAAATTTGCGTAGACTTGCACCTACCCTTGTCTATGGTATGCTACACCCAGATAATATGGATGCATTGGTTTATCCGATTTCAACACTTGGTCATGTCTCCTGGGGATTGGAAGCTGGGGTTCCACTGTGAAATCCCAATACCCATTCTTAAACCATTTGGCTCAAGTAAATATGATTTTTTTTGATTGGTACCTTGGGAATTTTTTAGCCCAGTCCGAGCTGGTTGAGGCTACAAATAGGGGATCTCATCTCCTGCATTAACACAAATGGTCCAAACCTGCGAGCTCAGCACCCCAGTAGAGGCACAAAGTCCGTAAGCTAAATGGTCCTGTGGGGGTTTGAATAATGGTGGCAATGAAAATAACACCAAAGTGCTCTCCATGTCCTTAGCAGCAATCTAATAGGAAATTTTAATGAAATATAACTTAAGCTTTTGTTTCTGGTTTATTATTCTTTGTTTTTGGCTTAGTGTATTCTATATGCTATACAATAGGCTACCTGAACGTTCACGCTTATGGGTACATTAGGGGTTAGGACATGCTGATAGGTTCTTGGCATTGCATTTTATGATTTTTATACAGAATTTAGAAAAAAAATTGGAAGTTTTATTGATGTTAATGAATGCTAAAAGTAACTAGAGCTTTGGTTTAATCATCTTTAGTTGCATTATAAGTATGGTTCAAAATGATAATTCTAAATGCGTAGTGGGAATGAAAGAGTTTATCTCAGGAACTTGTAAATGTTTTTCCACAAATATTGGAATGTTTTGTGGATTATAATATCAAAATTTGAATCCTGGTGGACTGTAATGTAGATCTGGCCTAGAGTATTTTTGTGGCCCATAAAATAACTACCCAAACAATGCCAACCCATGGTTAGTTTATCACTTTATTGTCTTGGATTTATCAGTAGATTTTTGGCAATGGAAGTTTAGTTGAGCCAAATGATGTATGATTATCTGCTATAATGGGCATATGCGTTTAGGGCAACTTTAGGCCTTACTATGGTGTGATTAGGAGGTATTGCAGTTTGAGTTTTAATTTATTAATGATAATTGTAGATGCTGCTTACGAGCAAGATAGTTTTGCTCTGTGCAGTTGTACATGTTTTTCTTTTGTTTGTAGGAAATTTTGATGGACTCAAATTTCAAACATGAGTTTGCTGGTGGATTATGTTTTTTTGGCTTACAGTAATTTATCTATTTTAGGGAACAGTAAACAGAAGCATATGCTCATTCAGTTTCTATAGGGTTTTGGATCTATCGGTAATTTTTTTAGCATTGTATTTTTATGCAGAATGCATCAAAACAGGACTTAAATTTTTTAGATGCTTGCAAATGATGAAAGTAGTTTCTGTAGAGTTGTGGCTTAGTGCAAAGATTATGCATTGATTGAGTTGACATCAGTTGACATCCCAGGTTCAAAACCTGACAGCCGCGGCTCCATGTTAAGATGGCTTGGTCGATATAGGACGAGTTGGCCTTCACTGAATCATCAATCTGATGGCATTATTGTGAAGCAACCTGCTTCTTAGATTTGAAGAAATACTCTTTACCATGAGAAATAATGTAATATTACAGTTTCAAGGCATTTTAGGTGGCATCCTACCTATTCCTTATTTTTCTAATTTATATGAACTCTGTAAAATTATTTTTCGGACAGTTCTTGGACAGTCATTTATCTCAAGCTAGAAATAACATGAGAAACAAAGAAAAAATGTGTGCTTCTTGAGAAGTTGTGGCTGTTATTCTTGAGAAATGGCTTTGACACCCCTAAAAAAGGATGGATAGTCAGAAATGCTAGTTTTTTTCAATGTTTCATTTCTGTTGCATTTTTTTTATTGGACAATTTTTGCCCATCTTGTTTCAGGTTACGAGGCTTGCTATGTTTGTTATGATGTATGACTATTGGCTTGAATGCAATTGAAATCTTGAGGTGTCATTTTGGTGTGATGGGGACATATTGCCATGTGGGATTAGTCCTGAGTTATAATTGGGTAATGGTATTTGTAATATCTGCCTATTTATGAAAATATTTTACTCTGCTGCGTTCTTAATGTTTCATTTCTCCAACCTGAAATATGCCCACTAACATTTTAAAAAAAATGTTTTGCATTCATGAGTAGATTTTTGGCATAGCATTTCTATGTGAATAGGTTTAATAATTAGATGGGCTTGTAATGGCTCCCCACCCTTGAACCATAGAATGAAAGGTATCATACAAGGATAAAAGTATACTGTTAAAAGGGAAGGTGAGAGTCTACAAAAGATTAAGCAAATAAAATACCGAACTACTGCTGTCAAACTGTCTTCATTTTAAAAGGTTATTGAGATTATTACTTGTAATTCTTGGGAAAGGGTTTTAAGTACTATCTTTAGACCTTCTACAGCTGGAACAAATAGAAACAATGACTAGCATGGAGGCCAAATTAAATATATAAAACACTAAAATTGTAGAAGCTGAGACCAAAAGCTGGGATGATCAATATTCACCAGGAGAAATTTCTTCTTCTTTTGTTAAGACAACTCTGAAATCTGAAGGGCTAAACAGATCATAATGTCAAATGTTTGTACCATTAGCCTGATAATCCCATCCATGTTCATGTTCTACCTCTGAAGCTTGCTCAGCTTATCACTCATCTGGGTTAACAGGAGTTCCATCCTGACATTCATATTTTTGTTCAATTCTTTGAATGTGGAAGTTGATCCGTTTCTCTGAAGTGTAACTTTGCACTTCGCAGCAAGGAAATAACCATTGAAACGAGTTCTGGGATTCAGCAGGTCTGGTATTGGGTGTTTCCTGGTTTGCTGCAGTGTAAGGAGATGTCTCATGTGTCTTTGTAGAGCTTTACTTCTTGCGTTTAGCACTTTCACAGCCTGTCCTCATGTAAAAGGAGCAGGTAAGGGGTTTGGAAATTGAATTAGCTCTTTCTTTATTGAATTTTAACAGATCTCATCTATGGGTGGATCCCACAATAGTGGTTTACAATTTTTGGGCCAAATTCTGGACACCTTCAAAATAAATTTTTTAAACTAAAATCTCACATCTGTGCAACCTATAGCTGCTAAACCATGAGGAATTTGAAGATGATGTAAACTAGAGTCTCATCAAATTTTGTCTTATAGATTCTAAAAAAAAAATCAAAATTTTTTGGAATCAGATTGCACTCTTTGCCATCACCCACTAAAATCCAGTTTTTTTCTTAAAACAACATTTCTTTTAAAAAAAGGACTAATAACTGTGATAAATCACTAATTTTTTTCCATGAAGGATAAAATTCCTAATCTCTTTCACCTGAGATTTGTAACCCAATATCTAGTGCTTCCAATTTGGTTAGATAGTTTTTTATTGGAATATTTTCTTTAATCAAGTTTCCTTTGAAGTCAAACCAATTTACACTGCATTATTAGCGCCACCGGTGATAATGCGTAACATTTTGTATATATCAAATTCAATTTTTTGCTGGATCAAGGACTTCAATATCTGTGCACTCATATTTTTTCATTTTTTTTTATAATTTGCCATTTTTCCACATGTGCAGAACAGAGAGCTTGGTTTTCAGTGAAAAACCTATGTTTAATCAAACTAAAAAAACAAATACATAATAAAACCAAAACATATTAAAATTATATTCATTGGATAGCTCGTTCTGAGGACTACTTGATTCTAGTTGGGTTTGTGAAGATTCCTCCATTTTCATCCCCAACCCGAGCTTTGAAGTGCCAAAATTTAGGGTTTTTTATGTGTCTCGGAGGGGGATGAGGAATAAGGGGGTTCGAATGAACCCCTAGGGGTTCGAGTGAATCCATAGGGGTTCGCTCAAACTAGGGTTCATTCGAACCCTAGTTCATTCGAACCCCCCTTTTATAAGGGGTTTTGTTGGCTTTTTTGGCGAAAAAGCATTAAAAGGGTTCACCTGAACCCCTATTCTAGCGAACCCCTAATGGGTTCGGTCGAACCAATAGGTTCGTACGAACCCCTAAAATCAAGTTTTTTGCCATGCATTCATTTTTTGTGAGTTTTCCTTCCTCACTTCAATTGTAAACCACTATTTTGGCTTCACCCTCTCTAGAAGTATCTATAAGTCTTTGTGAAAGTCCTTGTGATTTTTGGTTGATTCTTGTTTTGATAGGTAGTCTCCTTTGGATGTTTTGTGTTAGCCACTTGTTGTATATGTTGCCTATGTGTGTGTGGGGCCTAGTGTTGTCTCCTGGCACGAAGGGAGTGGGCCTCAGGGTTTCACATGGTAGGGTGGTATTTCTAAACCATCCATTGGGCTTTAGGTGGTAAAATTTGTGCACAACATGGAGAGTCTTTCTTTCCATTTCATTGAATAGTTAAATTTATGTGCAGGTGATATTTCCATGAAAATTGTATTCAATGTGTATTATATATATATATATATATATTCCTCTTAGATGAATATATTTTGTATGTTGTAGCATTCTTGTAATGAAAATGTAAATAAGTCGATGTAACCTTGAAGATATATTTATTGTTGTTTGTTATGTAATGAAAAATTTAACATAGAAATGTTGTATTTAAGATGCATATTAACTTAATTTAGTAGTAGATGTAATATATTTGTATGTACCGATTTCATGGCATTGATTAAATTAGGATCATATTGGCATAGTGTTAGATGAGGTTATTTATAATTAAGTTATGTTCCATAAATAATTTGTTGCATGAGATATAATTTACATTCAAAGAATTGATTGGATGCGATCTTAGTGTATCTAATGTATTTTTATAGGCTTAGTTAATGTAGATGTATTATAGTAGCGACGTTAGGGGACTATGGTGGATAGGTGTGCAAATGGGCTATGATTAATGTTGCTTTTAGGCCATAATGTGAGTATGATATGATGTTAATGTAATGATGACGTCTATATTAATTTGTTGAGTTGCATTAGTTAATGTTACTTTAGTTTTTTTTTTTTAAATATTTGCTTGAAGTTGAATGTCTTTTATGTTTATCCACCAGGTCCCTTAGCAGGGCGTTACAGCTTCAGTCAAGATTAAGGTACGAAGACCCTCTGCAGGAGGTACATACATTCAGCCTGCATAACGCAAAACACCATCTGAGTCCAAAGAGTATCCAACAAATTTACCTTCCAATGCTTTGCCCGACTCAATCTCTGATTTCACCACTTGATACCAATCATCTGAAGAAAGAGCTACGCAAATATGACTCTTCAAGTCAACCTCAAGAGTCACAACAGAAATCTCATGCCTGCATCGACTCAATGCATCTGCCACCACATTCTCCTTGCCCTGAATATATTTCACTTCAAAATCATATTCGCACAAAAATTCCATCCACCTTCTTTGTCTTGCATTCAGGTTTGGTTGTGTGAAGATGTATTGTAGACTAGGATGATCTGTATGCAACTCGAACCAATGTCCTAGAAGAAAATGTTGCCATCTTACCAAGGCATGCACAACTACAGCCAAATCCAAATCATGAGTGGGGTAATTAAGTTCATGATCCTTAAGTTTTCGTGATTCATAAGCAATCACTCATCCTTCTTGCATCAACACAACCCCCAAGCCTTCCAAAGAAGCATCCGTATAAACAAAAAAATCACCTCTCGGATCCAGTACTGCTAAGATTGGAGCACTAGTTAGCTTTTCCTTAAGAGTCTGGAAAGCTAACTGACATTGATCAAACCAAATAAACTTCTTTCCCTTCCTCTGTAAAGAGGTGATAGGATGTGCCAATCTAGAAAAACCTTGGACGAACCGCCTATAATAGCTTGCAAGTCCCATGAAGCTGCGAATTTCTGAGACATTTGTAGGTACAGGCCAATCCACAATAGCTTGAATCTTTGCAGGATCAACTGAAATTCCCTCTCTAGAAATCACATGGCCCAAATATTGAACTTTAGTCTTATAAAATTCACACTTTGCCAAATTGGCAAATAGCTGATTGTTCCTTAAGCACTGCAACACTTGTCTTAGATGTTCCTCATGTTCCTCCATAGACCTAGAATAGTTCAGAATGTCATCGAGAAACACAAGGACGTATCTATCCAAGTATGTTCGGAACACTCCATTCATTAAGCTCATAAAGACTAAAGGTGCATTCGTTAACCCAAATGACATCACAGTGAACTCATAATGTCCATACTGAGTAAGAAATGTTGTTTTATGAATATCTGTATCTCCAATCCACAACTGATGATATCCCAATTTGAGATCAATCTTAGAGAACACCTTTTTCCCCTTTTATCTGATCGAAAAGATCATCAATTCTGGGTAAAGGATATCGGTTCTTCATTGTTACTTTGTTTAACTGCCTATAATCAATACACAAGCAAAGATAACCATCCTTCTTCTTTACGAATATCATAGGTGCTCCCCAAGGGGAAACACTTAGGTGGATAAATCCCTTAGAAAACAACTCTTCCAACTGCAGACGGAGTTCCTGAATTTCTTGTATTGTCATCCGATATGGAGCTTGAGATATTGGTTCAACTCCAGGTACCAAATCAATCCTGAAATCTATATCTCACTTTGGCAGCATACCAGGTATCTCTTCTAGAAACACATCAGAAAACTCCTTAAGTGGGTAATCATCCAATGACACCCCTCGCCTATCCTCTAATTCCAAGTCACTCATAGATACTGCAAAGAGCTAACAACCCTGTCAGAAGTTCCTTTTAATCTGCATGGCAGAGATCATTCGTAATGAAATGGGTCTTTGAACACCCACGATCTCCACCTCCTTTCCAGAGTCATCACTGCATTGCACTACTTTACGGTGACAGTCAATTATAGCACGGTGTGCACTCAACCAATCCATACCCAAGACGACATCATATGAGTCGAGTGGTAGGATTCTGAGGTCCACTTTAGTTGAAAATTCTCCTATACTCAAACTACAACCCTGCACAAAATTCTCTACAACCACCTTTGACCCTAAGGCCAATTCAACTTGTCATTTTATGCCTTGACTAGTTGCCACCAGTCCACATCACTCGACTACTAAAGGAGATATAAAAGAATCAGATGCACCGGAATCAAAAAGTATAGAAATGCTAGTGTTATAAAACACACCTGATGTCTCAACAACGGTGCTATGATGGTCTTCCTGTCGATTATCGACTGTAGTGAAGACATGATGAGATCTCCCTGCATCGCCTACTATCGGCTCCGATGCAGCTAGACTCTGATTAAATCCTGAGGTGTTCTTCTGAGGACACAATCTAGCAATATTCCCTTGCTATCCACAAGAGTAGCATCCAATACCTCTGCCAAATCTTCTGCCCCTGATGGAGCATTTGACTGCTAAAAGCTTCCTTGACTTGGCGCTAACTGAAAACTAGGTGCAAGTTGTACAAAACGCTCCTGACAAGCTTGATTCTTGTTTCGATCTCTGTGAAACTAAGAATTTCCACCCTGCTAAGATTAAGAGTTCTTCTACCTCGACTGCTGTTGTTGAGGATGTTGACCCCCTTTAGAGGGTGGATACATGTTCCTAGAAGATCCTGCACCTTGTGACTGACCTCCATGAGTGCTAAAACCAGGTGTAGGCGCACTTCCAATTTGTACTCCAATGTGACCACCCAAGGCCATGGCCAAATTTTCCTCTACCAACCGAGCCTTCTCAACTGCCATTTCCATTGTCTTCGGTTCGAAGACTCGTACACCTCCATTGATGTGGGAATTTAAGCCCCAAACAAAATGTTGCACCAACATGCCTTCATCATGGCTAATCCCTACATACTGTTTCAACTCATAGAAGTGCCTCTCATACTGTTCTACTGACATTGACAACTGCTTGAGATCATGAAAGTAAATGAAACCAATTTCCCCAAGAACTTCCCAAAAACTTCAGAAGATCAATAATTCAGAAAACATTATTCTTTTTGCAACTTCTGTCCAAATCTTCCCGTGAATGAAAAGTATCTCAAATTTTCCATTAAATAAAAGATATCTCTTCCTTTTTCAAAAGCTCTAAAAAAAATCCAATATAAAAGAAATTTTATATTTTAATTCAAGCTTTTTAGCCAACACTTAATTCTCATTTGTCCTTTTTATCTTTTCTTTTCTTTTATTGAATTTTTTCCATTTATCAAAAAATTTTGTTTTAATTCAAATTTTGCAAGCTTTACTTGCAATGCACATAATTTAATTTATTTATTTTCATAATTATCCTCACCATTCTTATTTTAATTAAATTAACAAAACTCAAATTTAATATTTAATTAACATTTAACTAAAACACATGACTTCTAAACTATAACTTTTAAATATTTTAATACAAATTAATCCAACACTAATATAAACATTTATTACCACCATTTAATTAAATAAATCACAACATACAAAATGCCAACATAAAATACATACAAACAAGACACTCACACAAACCACAATAATGAATTACAGAAATGACAAACACAACAACGCACAATACCATTCAATCAGGACAGTTTGACAACAAGGGATAGGGTGACTTCCTTGTCATCTTTGTTTCAACATCGTACCGTTGGATAATTTGATGCTCGCCCTGTCTTGCCGAAGTAGATGGAATTGAGACTCTGTACCTGCAATCCCTGCATCCACAAGATCGTGTACATGTACATATATATAATCAAAGCATTACATTGTGAGAAGGAATTGCAGCGTAGTAGGGCACTCGCGAACGAGTGGTGCTACACTGTTCTCTCACCAAACTATTCTATCCATTGCAAAATCAAATATGAAACATAATTTCTAAACTAACAGATCATATAATAATGTAATTTACTAAATCAAGTTGCATCACAATATGTTACTAAAATATACTAATATCACTAAACCACAATATCATAAGAAATATCCATGTCCTCAAATGTATAAGCATAATCACCAAATAGTCTACTAACCAAACCACCAAACCAAACAATCATAGTACCATCACAGTATCAAAGTATCAAACCAAAGCATAGAAAAATAATGTGTCCAACTAGTAACATGGGTGGTATTACAAAGAGGGTTTGATCAAACCACCTTAGACCAAGACCCCTTGGATAGAACCCTACTAGTTTAAATCATACCTATAACGAAGTCTCCTTTACACTTATCAAAATGTTGATAAAAAACCACTTTTAATTTACATTTTGGGGGATAAAATGAATTCATTTAAAATCTATTTAAATTGTAAGTATGTATTCCTTATTATAAGCTTCCAAAAAAGTATAATTTTAATTAATGTTAATTTTATTAATATGTTTATTTTTTATTTCTTGTGAATGTAGGTTTTTCACCAAAAATTAAGCTCTTTGTTACATGTGGAAAAATAGTAGATTATAAAAAAAAATTTGAAAATATGAGTGCACGGATATTCAAGTCCTTGATCCAATAAAAAATGAATTTCGGATACATGCAAAAGTTACATGTTATACAACCGCACTATGTCTGAATTGTAATTGGTTTGACTTCAAAACTGATTAAAGAAAAATAATTCAATAAAAAATCATCCAAGTGCAAGCATAGATAATGAGTAAAAATCTAATTTGAAAGAATTATAATTTATCCATGAAAAAAAAGTTATGGGTTATACAATGAGTGTCACTTTTAAAAATGTGTGTTTTCAAAAAACTAGTTTTGAGAGATGGAAAAAGAAGTGCAATCTGGTTCCAAAATTTTGAAAATATATTAGAATCTACAGACAAAATTTCATGAAACTCTAGTTTGCATCATCTACAAATTCCTCACAGTTTAGCCATAGGTGCCTCAAAAGTGAAGATTTAGTTAGGAAAATTTTATTTCAAGTCTGGCCAAAAATTGTAAAACCACTATTGTGGGATCACCTAGGGTCCTTCAGAACCCTTCAAAAGAAGAGGTCCTCAAGGGGGACGTTGTCTAGTCAGGCTGCCCCCAGGCTAGCCGTGAAGATATAGACGGAAGATATGAAATAGGTTCAGCGCTCCCAAATGATTTTGTTTGAGAGAAAAGCTTTCAAAGAGGTCCCTCGAGAACCCTTCAAAAGAGAAAAGGGGTCCACTCAAGGGACACTTCAGTTGAAAGATAGAGAAAAGAGATGGGGTCCTTAAGAAGGACACACATCTCCAAAATGGGTTATCACTGCCCCTAGCATATAGGGGAGGGGAACCATACAATATTTTTAGAACAAGATAGAGGTAAACCTCGATATCACTTATCGTGTGAAGTAAAGACAAGTACATCAATCAAACGGGAGTTTGATGACACTTGAATCAAGAAGTTGTATTTTATCTTTCAAGGCCTTACATTCGCTAGTGGAATGACCAAGCACTAGATGGTATGCACAGAAAGAATGTTTTCCTTCATCATGTTTGTGGAATTTCTTGCATGTGGGAGAAGGAAGATTGATTAAGTGGGCTTTTAGAAGCTACAAAAAATATGCTCTTTCTTAGATAGAGGATGAGGAGTAGGATGCAAGTCTTTCTCTTGTGGAGAAAAGTTTGACTACTCACAAGAAGAAGATACAAAGGTAGAAGACAAAGGAGGATCTACAGGGAGAGTATTATTCTGGAAAAGGGGATCATACTCCTTTATGAGATCACCATCGTCTTTCCTGACAAGACTACCAACATTAACCTCTTTAACGTAAGTGTGATTGTCTTCCTCAGAAGGAGGATCAACACCAAGAACATTACAATTTTCATTCACCTTACCCTGTGATACAGAAGAGTAACCATCTTCGATAGAGGGTGTGAATGATGTCATTGGAAAGTCTAAGTGGATTGGGTCGAATTTATATTCTTGAATGAAGAATTCAATTAAGTCTAGAGAACCCCAATCATCACCAAGACATGCATTCTTTTGAGAAGAGGTGGAAGGAGCAGACTTAATATTTCTTGCTTTAGAAGGGTCTTCCTCAGGGATGTTTATCTCAAGAGTATCCTTTGTAGTAGGTACTATTGGAGTAAACATTGACACATTGGAAGAAACATAAGGAATAAGAGTAGGAACAACCGAAGCTCGACTAACAACTACCATCTCACATTAGTGCATAGCTTCAGGGTCAGTCATGGCTGTGACTACTTTATTGTTACAAATGAACTTAATTTATTTACGCAAGGTAGACGAGACTGCACCCATAGCATGAATCCATGGTCTACCAAGAAGAAGGTTATAAGGTAGCTTTTCTAACATAACATATACAATGGTAGGTACGATAACGGGTTCCAACCTCAAAGGAAAGACTATCGTGCCTAGGGCTTGTCAATCGACATTATTGAACCCACGAATGTCAACAGGAGAAGCATTAAGGGAAGATGAATCAATGTTAATCTTAGGCAATAAATTAATGCTACATACATTGAGTGTTGAACCAACATCAGCGAGAGTATGTCTAATGCCAATCTTATTAATGTTAATTATGATCATTAAAGGGTCCACTTGCTTCTGTACTTTCGGAGGTGGGATCTCTTGCGGATATAATGTAATATTCGACGAATCTGCATGAATATACACCATCAATGAATCAACATCTGATGGCCTAGCAGAAGAAGGCAAGAGGATCTTTTGCAAGGCTTCCTGAAGCATACCTTGATAAATCAGAGTAGACTAAAGCAAGTCCCACAGTGAGATCTTATCCGGAGGAACCCAAGGTTGCTTAACAAGATCATAATCACTAGGTGCTTTAGTTATAGGTTTAGGTGTTTGAAGAATTCTTGGTTGTTTATACGTTCTATTCCCATAAATATGGGCTACCACTCTATAAGAGGGAGCCTTAGAAAGATCAAGAGAGTCACTATCAAATGGAACACCATCAATAGAACAAACCTTTTTAGGAGAAGAACTAGCTAGAGTTACATAAATAATCGGTCTCTTAGGCCTTTGAGGGGCAATAGAGATAGATTATATTTATAGAATCATCACAACTAGTAGAACAATTATTTGAATACATATTCTCAACATCAATCCAAATAGGATCAAATGTGGAATAATTATTTTAAGAAACATTCTAGACATCGATCCAACGCGAATCAGATGTGGGAGGAGGTTCATCATGTGCTAATGCATCATCTCTAGAAGAGAGTGCATTATAACAAAGATGAGATTCATCATTCACACATGAAACATCTCTAGAAGAGAGTGCATTGGAATGTAGGGTAGATTTTTCATTCACAAATGCATCATCTCTAAAAGAGAGTGCATTGGAATAAAGAGTAGGTAGAGTGATATTGAGAAAGGTATCAATGATTTCATCTTCTTGCAACAAAATATCCTCTGAAGCAGGAGGGCATTCGTGAGAAGGCTCAAAGATACCAAGTGACATGGGTAGAGCCAAGTCACTATGACATGCATTAAATGGAATATCATTTACATTTTGAACAAAATTAGATACTAAACTAATAAAAGAAGATATTAAATTCACTGTGATTTTTTTGGTATTTTCTATGTTCTAGTAATTTGCATTTTCAAAGGTCTCTGGAGTAGAATTTGAGGTCGGAACTTGCATCGGTCCCTAAAATTTGATTAATGAAGGCACTAGTATTTAAGGGATTGAACCATTTCTCTAGGAGGCTTTTCCAACGGTGCAAACGGTTTTGAATTCCGAGCACCGAGTCAAAAGTTATGAACCCACCAAGTAGGGGTAAATAAATTCCTAGATTTTTGAAGAACTCAGTTCTTCATGTCAGGTTCACCAAAATATAATATAGGGAGATTCGCTACTCAAAATTTCTCTTCATTCAGAGAGCCTCACGAGGTGAACTTCCCTATACCACCTCAATGGAACAACGACGAGAGTTTAAGAATATGAAAGAGCAGGTCATAGAGATTCTCTAGACAAATTGACAAGCTCTCAGCCAAGGGATGACAACGCAGAATATGGAAGACAACGCGACATGCTGGCATCTCGTATGGACCAAAGAGTGAGAATGTCTCAGAAAATGGCTAAGTGAATGCTTATATCCAATTGCTAAGAACTTACAGAATATAGGGAAATAATAGAACATGATAAAGTAATAGAAAGTGATAGAAATGAAATAAAGTAAGGTAGAGAAGATAAGGAGGAGAAAGGAAATACCTATGACCATGTGAGTGATGAAGCTTCTAGCTCATGCGTGTCTTCAATGCGTTGCATAAGAGGCAGAGAGAAATGGTTGGGTGGCTGTATAGGGGCCTGCCTCAACCATACCCCGTTTTGGTGTTCCCACCTCCATAGATAGCTAGATAGATAGAGAGAAAAGTAGAAAGGAAGTAAACAAAAATAAAGCACTACAAAACAGTGTTATGCTACTCAACCAAGTAATAGAGGAGAGGAGTGAAAGCTTACCAGTGCCTCCACCAAGAGCACTCAAGGCTAATGGGGGAGAGTTGATGTTTTTGTTGTGAAGTGTAAATTTTTTGGAGATTGAAGGGATGGTGGAGAATCTACTTAGAGCTTGTGAATGTAGTGAAGAAGTTCTTGGAGAGATATGTAAAGGGAGAGGGGAGAGGTGTAGAAGATGGTAGAAGATTGTGGATGAAGTCCAGAAGTGATGAAGAGCTGAAATGCTTGTTCAAGGGATGAATATGAAGGAGGGAAGGAAGAAAACAACCATATTCAAGTTGGTCAGCCAAGGAGGGCGTTAAAAATCAACCCCCAATGGGAAGTGTAACACCTCTATAGGCTTCAGATGTGGGAATTTGTTAGGGACATCTATGCACTACATGGGTGTCCCTGATAGAAATGCCTCCACTAACGCTCAAAACAGTGCCAAGTGTGATGCAAGCAGTGAGCTTAGGTGGAATTAAGCCTCTGAACTTGGTTTTCTAAGGTGGATCAAGGCAAAAAGGGGATTTGCACATGGGGTGCAAATTCGCTCTTATATATATATAATACATATTTATGTATATATGTATATGTATATGTATGTATATGTATATGTATATGTATATATATATGTATATATATTATACATATTTATATACATATCTATACATATACATATACATATAACTTATGAAGAGCTAGGAAAATGGAAATGGTGTTGCAATGGAGGAGTCGGGGGTATTGAAGGGTGTTTTGGTCAATTTTTTGCACTTTGCATGTTGTTGCATGGTTTTGCAAGCACATGTGGGAGTTTTGATGCCTGAATTTTTTTCTAACATATTTTCTAAGTAATTTCTACCTCTTTATAAATGTAGGCATGAGTTTGGGTGTGTTAGGGCCATAACATAGATGGATCTACTAAGATTTTTTATAGGCCTCCTAAGAAATCTTTATGCCTTTTGTTTTATGGTTTTCTCTATGGGGCTTATGTAGTGTCTCAGATGGATGGTACTATAGGGGGTCTAAGTAGATCCATTGTTGTTTCCTTTAAAGACATGATTCAAATGGAGGAGCTTTAACATTTGAGTATGTTATTAATGTTATTAATTTTCTCATATAGGCTACACATGATGCTAGTTCTATTATAAAATGGATAATGATTTCATATCAAATAGGTGTTTGAAAAAGAGTGTTCAGGGTAAAATCAAAAACCTATGTCACACTTTGGACTGGAACTAGATAGTTTTAAGGAAAAAAATCCCTAAAGAATTTTAGATAAAATATTTTTTCCAAAACTACATGGCCTATACATGACACATATAGCTTTAGGTGAAACACTTTTTCCCAAAACTATAAAATAAAAAATTTCCCTTTCTAAATTTCAAATGTTCCTCAATTTAAACATAAGGTGTTCATTGAAACCTTGTTAATTGAAACCTTATCAATCAAAAGTATTTTGACTAGAATGTTTTTATCAAAACCATGTTGATGGGTTAAATTCTATCATCAATTTTAGCTTGAATTCACCTTGTTTCGTGTCCATTATAAGCTTACCTTTTTTCCCTTTTCCCTTAAATTTCCATAATAGTTGTGAAGGATTAAAGTTAATTAATATGGATTGAAGGATACAAAACATTTGGTAATTAATCAATCATGCTCTAATTTTGGTGGTTATGTGAATCAAGGGTTTTTAGAGGTTGAAGGAACGAGTAATGAAGACTGCTTGGAAGATCTTGTAGTATTTTTAGTTGTTGTCTTTTAGTTTTTCTTTAGTCAACCATTCTAGTAATTAGGTTGTGTAGTCAATTTTGGAGTATTTAGAAAATATTAGGCCACAGGCCACTTCATTATTTTCCAAACTGATCTATTATTTCTGGTCATAAACTTCCAAATGGCAGACATATCTACTTTTAATATTTTGTTCTGTAGTTGAACATATATATATGCTCTCTCTGTAGCATGAAAACAATCTTGAAGTTAAATTTAATATAAGCAAAAGACTATTGAAGTGTTGAATTTGTGTACTGTGTAAACATTTTCTTCCATTCAGTTAATTGGGAAAAAAGGGCTCACTCCTTACCCAATGTTTGGATTTCTTTTTATATTTTTGTGTGCAAGGTATATTTTATATTTTATCAATGATTTCATATGTTTGTGATTCAATTAAGTTTTTTAATCCTATAAGTGCATTATTGACTTGATTTTAGTCAGCATGGTTTTATTTATTAACTTGTGTGAAGTAAGCTCTCTTTGGAAAGAATAATAATGCATGGCATGAGTATAAAATGCAGGGACAACGCGTACATGTGAATTTTCATTCTATTTTTAGAACATGAAATAACCTACACAACATTTCCAAATATTGTATCTAGGACACCATAGGTCCTATTACCCGATTACTGCAGTTCTTGTCACCCAAATTGTTTTAATACACCTTTAGCATTACATCCTTTCTATCATTTTTGTTAATTTTTAAAATTATTATGTAAATCTAAGACACTAATTTCAATGGTTTAAATGAGGACTCAAAAGTGTATGTGTGTTGATTTAGAATAAGGAGGTAATAATTAAAAAATAGGATTTTATTAAAATTGCAGATTGAAGGTGTGTTTTGATTTCATTCCTAAATTAAGAAGTGTGTCTTAATTTAATGCTTTCATCCCCACTTGATTTACTAGTTTCACCCCTTAGGTAAACAACCCCAATACCTTTCGTCGGTTTACATTCCTTGGGTTGACACATACAAGAATAAACTGAGGAAAAGTAAAACCAATTGGATTCATAGAACTGTTCAAAAAGGCCTAAAACCATAGTAAGTTGAATTAGGACTAGTACATCAAGAGGAAGCCTACACAATTGTAGACCTTGTCAAGGTTAATACTCCTAATTTGTGTTGTTATAATATAGGTGCATGAATCATAGCATAGACAATAGGGGGAGTTTTGTTAAATGTGAAAAGGGAAAAAGTTCTCAATGTTTTCAAGGAAAGGTTTTTAAGGCCTAAAACCATCGTAAGTTGAGTTAGGACTAGTAAATGAAGAACTCAATCTAAAAAAATCAAAAAAAAATCAAAAATATCCATTGAGGGAAGTGGCTCACAACAGGGGAAACTAAAAATAAAATTACAACCATTAGTCGTGCACACAACACCTGAGAAAGAATTAGTCGAACTAGATATCGAAAAGTGTGTTATTGAGTCTACCATTGTTGAGACCCCTTTAGGTACTCATCTAGAGTCCTCTGAAGAATTGCAAAATAGGGTTGCAAAGTTATTCCAAGAATCTTACAAGTCTAGAGTTTATCCATCCTTAGGAAGCTAAAATCTATTTCAAAAATTTCTTCACCCCTTGTGCATCTCAGGTCATGACTGATCTCAAAAACAATAACAATAACAACAACAATAACAATGTGAGAGAATTTTCCCATAATAACTTGGTCACATTTGAGTTTCCAATTGCATATCTTGAAGAGGATGCCCCTATAAAAAATATTCCCCATTCTACTTTTCCAAATTTTCATGGTCTTTATGTTGAGGATCTTGATATGTACTTATTCAAATTTGAAGTGTTGTGCTATAGTTATGACTATTAGAGCGATGCACAAAAGCTCAAGTTATTTCCAACCACATTGAAGGATGTAGCCTTATGCTGGTTCATGAACCTCAAAAACATCAGAACATGGGATGACATGAAAGAAGTTATTTTGACAAAATACTAGGAGTATTGTAAAATGAAAGAGGTTTGGGATGATATTTTCCATATGACATAGAAAGAAGATGAATTTGTGGAATATTACCTTGAATACTTCATGTTCAACATACAACAATCACAACAACCAGGGCTAACTCTTGACACTATTAAAATTTTGTTTCTTAGGTGAATAAGAGATGATATTATGGATCCATTGAATTTAATAGGTAACGGTAATAGGGTATGTGCAGGATCATGATGGGCCAAAAAGTGGCAATATGATGGGTATTTGTAGGGTATGTGGCCAAAAAGTGGCAATATGATGGGTATTTGTAGGGTATGTGGCTGATGACTTTTTTTAACCCAAAATTGATGAAATGAAAAGGGTTTTTAAAGGAGATTCTCAGCTTTCCACCAATATAAATTATGCTTTACTTTGA
>VDFB02157625.1:0-16541 GCA_007258455.2 Sequoia sempervirens | reverse complement strand
GCCTTAGAAAGATAATGATAAATCAAGATTAGTTGCAAGTAGAAAGTTTTAGAAATGAAGTTAACCTCACATTTAAAACAACAATATAAATAAATAAAATGAAAACTTTAAAAGGCAAAAAGGAGGATGAGTTCACCAAAATATAAGGGAGAATACAATCTCTTTTACATAAATATGGGGTAAATAAATAATAAACATAATAATTCAACATCTCTTTTAGATTAAAGAGATAGGAATGATAAATATACTAAAATACATGCTTTGGAAATTAATAACAATGATAGTTGGAAATTTATGTAGATATGTTGTGAAGATCAAGCTACAAGAAGTTTAGTGATGCTTAGACAAATGATTTAAAATATTTCACTACCTATCATTATGAGTTACTTCTACAAATGTAAGATTGATAATGGACCTACAAATCTACCCTATGAAAGTTTAGATCTACTCCATTTAAGTAGACACATTCTTTATAAATATGTAAATATTCACTTTTAGTCTATTGTGAATTTTTACGTATGACTTTGCATGAAAAATTGGTTGTTTTGTTAAGATTTTGCATGTGATATGTATAATTTCTCCATTGTGTCAAACCCTATAAGGATAGTGAGTTGATTTCTTAGAAAAAGACTAAAAATAACAAGCAAACAAGTTGTGGATTCCTTATATAAGGATATAAGAAAAATGTTATGATTTTTAGATTAGGTGGTAAAGGAGGGATTTTGAAAGGGCCCAAACCATTGTATAATGATGGGCATAAATTTACCATTAAAGCTCATTAGTAGACAAGGACACTTCAAACATGAATTGATATAAGAGTTTTCCAACATCAAGGCTTTAAACCAACAACAATATACCCTAAACTAACAACAAAATGACAACAAGAGGATCTAAATAAATCACATTGCTAAGAATAATTTATATATGTATGTAAAAACATACAACCCACTTATAAATCCATATGGAGCTACCTTCTATAGTGTAAAAAATTGTATACCTTAACAATTTCACAGTATGTTTTGTCCCCCTATTTATTGGGATTAATTAAGCTCCTATTTTTTCAAATTATGCATTCCAAAGCCTAATTTTTACCATTTTTTCAAGAAGGAAAAGCATTAAAAAAATTCATCCAATCATGAAGTTGTCCCTAACTTTGAGTGTCCTAGAAATTTAGGTTAGGAATGAGTCACCCATGGGGCGACTGAGTCCCCTTTCTTAGCTAGGACCCAAATTCAAATATGTTGTTGGTAGCATTTTAACATCCAAAATTCAAATATGAAGTGTCTGATCTTGAAATCTAATTTTTAGGAAATTGGATAAACACCTATAAATACGTAGTTATTTCATCATTTAAAATCTAGAAATAGAAATCTAGGAAATCTATGGGAAAAATTATGATCAAAGAGCACTAGTGAGCAAGTCAAAAGCAACATTATCAAAGTTTATTACAATAATTCAAGATCAAACATCATGCTAAATTCTATGTGTGTTCATGTCATTGTTTTGTGAAGCTTAACATTGTTGTAGGTCTCCAAGCATTCAAGCATTCAAGAAAATCTATCTAGAAAAATCCAAGGTCCTTGAAGTGATGTTCATGAATTTAGTCCTTCAAGGAAGCCATTGAAGGGTGCTGAGTTGCAACATTGTGTTTATTCATCATTTCCTTCCTTTCCATTATCGATTTATCATTGACATTTCCATTGTGGAAGTGGTTCCCAAACACTTACATGGGGTTTGACTGAGGCAAGCCCCTATATGGCACAACACTTTCCCCCTCTTTGAATGTGCAAGTTATATGTTTATAAGGGATCAAAGAAGGATTGAAGGTAGATTTTTCATTGTTGCATTTGTTGTCATCAAAATTTTCAAGCCACAAAAACTTAGTTACATAAATATTCAACAACGTTCTGATAGATTTGTAGGCATGTATCCAAAGCTTGGATTTGCATAAGAGGACCCCAAAAGTTGAGTAAGATACAATAACAAAGAATCAGTAGCCATTGGGAAACCCAATCCTTGTAGGTACAACCAAACCAATTTTTCTAGAAAGGTACACATCAGTCTGCACTTTTGAGATCTACCAAAACTTGACTGTTTTAGTTTGATAGCTATTGGGATCTTGAATTTTTTATATTAGGGAATACAAGATAATTAGGTTAATTATTCCAAATAATTTCCAATCCATTCCCATCTTCGATGAAATATAGATCCAAGTTTGATTGGCTCATCTTCATGGTTGATAGTCAATCTATACACTTTGTTGATCTATGTCTTAATGTAACTTGGAAAAAGGCCCCTTGCATGATCCTAGGTTCTTTGCATAAGGGACCTAGGATCCATTTTTGTATATTATATTTTGGTGAACCTGACCTGCTAACATTATAAACTTTTTAAAAATTCATTCGGGATCTAAGTTTTGCATTGCATTGTTTTGCATCTTTATTTAGGGTTTCATCTTTGCATCATAAAAAGTCATAATTTTTTTTTTTTTGCATTTACATTGTATCATAAGTTGAATTATGGTTTTTTTTAGTCACATTTATATATTATTTGCATTTGTTAGGTTGTTAAAGTTGAACAAATAGTTTAATGTATTTAACTTGCATATTTCATTTAAGTCAAAAATGTGAACAAAATTGCATAGTTTTGTTTCAAAATTGTATAAAATCATCATTCTCAGAATTTTGCATCTTCAAATTAGTCAAGTAGCATATTAGATCTTAAAATTTCATTCAAAATTGTCCATTATTATTGCATTTATATATTTCAATCACATTTTCTCAAATTGAAAAACATTACATTATTTTGTTTCAAATTTGTATGAAATCATCATTTTTTGCATTTTCCATCTCAAAATTAGTTAATTATTGAATGATTAAATCTAGAAAGTGCATTCAACATTGTAAAAACATTTTAAAAATTATTCCACACTTGCATTTGGCATCACTTTTTCTTAAATTGACCAAAAACTGGAAAAACAGTGATTGAAAAACCTGTTTGCAAACAAAAATAACAATATTAAATAAAACATAAAAAAATAGTTTTAAAATTTTCTAAACCCCTGTGAGGGAACCAAATTCCCTTGGGCGTTCCGGTCCCACTAGGGGAGTCTTAGGAAAACTCTGCACATGTTTTTGTCTCTGCATTATCGTCCTATTTTTGCTTGCAATTGTCTAATTTGAAATTCTGGAAAACTATTATTGCATGTTAAAGAAACTTGTCATTTTTCCTGATTTGTCACAAAATTTGAAAAAATATAATGTATTTTCGCCATGACCTTTTAGATTCTTAGCCTGTTTTTGCTATCATGCTCTTGTTGCACAGGCTCATGGATTAAGGTATTCTGTCAAAATCTTGTTCGAAATACTAAAGAAACCTTTGTTATGCTATGAACGAGTCTGAGTCTGTTCCTTGTCTTTTACTAATCTTCTCTCAACAGACATCCCATGGGAGCAAGATACTAGTCCGCCACGGTTCCATGACACCATGTTTTTCTGCCCCCACATCTTCCCATGGATGGTAGTTAAAGAATCCTGGTGTTGGAAGATTCCAATCATTGAGCTGGGCCATTACAACTCGATTGTTTTCATCTCCATCCTCAAACTATTAAGGTTCTAATTTTTAGTTGGTGTCAATGTTCTATGAATCCTTTGTTCCTATTTTCCACTGAAATATTGCCCCGATGAGTAGGGTTAGCTTTTATTGTGTAAAACCTTAGTTGTAAGTGTATTATATACTCTAAAATATCTTAGTATGCAAATAAGAGTGTGACTTTCTTGTGGAATATAATGCTCCTTTAGTGGTAGCTTTCTGCTATGGTTGGTATGCCCTAAGGCATGATATTTTATTCTTCGACTAGTCCTCTCTTGGTGGTGATATCATGTATGATGTTCCCTAAGGTGTGATCTTCATGCATTAAAAAAACCCCTTTGATTTTTACCTTTTTTGGTGATGTTATTATTGCAATATCCTTTATTCTAAAGGTTTTCATTATGAGTTTTGTCACAAAACTTATAATTTAGAACTCAAGAATATTTAGGATGAGTATTAGAATTTTGAGGTAATGGGTAAAGTTTCACTAAGGATGGAAAAAATGGAGAAAAAGACACAGGGTTTTTACAATGGAGAAGTTTAAGTGTAAAAAGATGAAAATAATTGAAAGAATAAGTTTTGAGCACCATACATAAAGGAGAGATTCTAGGGTTTTTACTGTTTGGTTGTTTGAAGAAGTCTAACTGAATGGTTCCATGGGGGGGCTTGGGATCCTATTTTCATAGAAGCAGGTGGTCTCATGAGAAAAAAAATTCTGGTATAGGACTAATTGGAATCTCTTTCAACCCAAACTATTTTCCAGGCTGAAAATTTCAGTTGGTGGAATTGGGATGGGCCTAGAAATTTCCCCACCTGCTTAAGAGTACTTTCCTGCCACTTGTCACAAATCTAAAAATTTAGATTCCTGGCAAGAAAATATTGGAGGGAAATGATGTTTATTTATTATTTTTATTCACAGCACCACCATTCCACCACCATTCCACCACCAGCTTGGAGGTTAAATTTTTAAGCTAAACTGCACAACTAAATTCATGGGACCACCAACATCAAAATATTCTACAAAAAAACTAAGCAGATTATGCTCTGTATTTTTAGGAATCCCCCCTCCATGGGACCATGCCCTAAGAGAAACTTGTGGCATGGATAAAGAGCAACAGTTTGTTACCCAAGAATAGAGGAATGTTGCAGGAAAATAGACATATAATGGTACATTGTGGGAAGAGGATAGATTGTTGTCCCTACTAGGCCATGTTGAGGAAGAAGAGGAGGAAAATATTTCAAATTGCATGTAGAAGTATTCCAGAAGTCATATACCCATTCGTCAAAGCCCTCAAGGTGCAATATCCATGTGGCTTCAAGCATATTGTATTTTCAGCAACTTTAATACCCATGTGAAAGAGCAGCTGCCCATATAGGCATGTGCATAATGAACATAAGGACAATTCTATTATCTATTGTTTTCCTTTATTATTATGAGAAATTCTTATAGCTGGCCTATGCAACCTTTGGAGTTTTCTTTATTGAGAGGTCTGTGATTTAAAGTATTTACAATAATACATTTTCTTTCTTTACTGCACTACATCTGTGTTTCCATGCTTCTACCATAAGTGTGTTAGTTGAATGAATTAAAGTTTGCAAGACTCTAGGTGAGTTTTTAAACCCACAAAACCTTATTTACATGACTTAAGAAATTTCCTCATGGTCTGAGTTAAAGAGAATTCATTGTATCCTTCATAATGTGAAACAAAATAGGTTTTGGAGACACAAAAGGCAACAAATTGATGTCATTCATAGGGAAACACTATGAAAAAGTGCCAAGGAAGAGACATAGTAATTGAATGGTAAGAAGAATTGAGAGGGATGAGATGCACAACTTTATTCCCTAGTACTCAATGGCTTGTAGTTTCTAGTGATAGAGGTATTGTTCATATATATGGTCAGAGGTACTGTTTGTATAGTAAATACAAAGAGAAGATAATTATGAAGTGGACTATGTCATGAACCATGAAAGATGCCTAAAATGATATCCCTAAAAGGAGTCTCTATTACTAGTTGGAAACAAAAGAAAACCCACTACCATGATATAGGCAGAGGTCACAATAATAAGGGTAGCTATCACAATATGTGTAATGGCAATGTTGCATGGTCAAGAGTAAAGTGACTCTAAATATTTTAGACAGTCATCATGCATAACAAGTGTTGCATTGTTGAAGTGCCAATAGGGTCTAAATGACTATGAAATCAAGCATGTGTGTGAGAAAAACCTAAGAGGTCTACAATTGAACAACAAGTATGGAATGTCATAGCAATGTATGAGCAACATGAGGGAACATAAGGACAACCTTTGTCAAAAGGATTTCAAGGAGCTATGACTAGTTGCATGAAGATAATTGTGATGGTGGTATACAAGGAAGTAGTGGACAAAGTTTCACAAAGTCACAAAATGGGCTATGTATGGCCATGATTTTCATGGTCAAGAAAATGGAGATTATAAAAGAAAAGAGCATGACTGTTATAGTTTTATGCTATATAGGGTAGTCTCATTTACAATTCCAAGAATTAGACTTTAAGGAAGAAAGTCATCATTGCATTATAAGGATAGTTCATATGCTTACCCCTACACAAGATGACAGTTAAATGAAAAGTCATGTTGAAAAAAAGAGAGGATAGTGACATGAATGTAATGGAAAATAAGAGTCCAAAGCCATGGAGTTTGCAATTGCACATTAAGGATGCATGAGAATATAGTCAATAGTTTAACAGTTTAGTCCCTAGTTATAGTGGCAGTTATTAGTGGCAGCTAGTAAGAGATATCATATGAAGATCTAAAGGGCATTGAAGAGATAAATCTAGAAGTCTTAAGAAACTACCAATACAAGTGGACAACAAGAGTATGAAGGTCAAGACATTGAAAAAGGAGCTAATGAATACACAGTCCAAGTTAGACAAAGAATAGTCTTTCTGCCATAATAGTCATGCAAAAAATGTATATTTATGGGAAGATACACATGTCAAGGAGAGTAGTTAACATGGAAATGAGAAAGAAATTGATTCTTCTTCATCTGTAGGTATTAGTGTCCATGATACAAGCTATGAAGGAGAAGTTTGTGGAGAAAAAGACCCATACAATGATATGCAATTCTATATGGCAGGATAGTAGTTTTAGGAGTTTAAGGAAGGGATTATGTATTGTGTTAATAAGCATAGTGACTATGGTGAGTTGAAGAAAAAATTTCAAAGATCCATTTGCAATCATGGTGTTAAGACCAAGAAGCCAGTTGAATCCATGGAGGATGATGTTGTGATCCTCTGCGTTAATGAGCAATCTTTACTTAATGAAGGAAAGCCTTTAAATTGTGTGGACCCAACCAGATGTTTACGTATCCTAAAGATGAGGTTATTCTTGTGTATAATCCATGAGGACAGTCTATACCATTGAAGAAGACTTTGGGTTCTCAATAGTCATGTATGGAATAAATGATACAAACTTGTCAAGGGGAAATGTACTAGAAGATCTTGCCAACAGTATGGGTACTGGATGTTGTGAAAATCCCTTATGACTGTGATCAGAAGCACCTATGATTCAATAGTAATAATGAAAACTAAAGCATAGATGATAGTGATGTCTTATGAAGATATTGAAAGGGCAATCCATTTTTTTAATCCATTAATCACAGTCAAGTAGGGGCAGTTTTCAGGCCTACTAAGTAATAGTGTGACATAGTTTAAAAGAAAAATCATTGCAAGAACAGTAGTTAAGATCTATGATTTCCTTTTCCACATATAGTAGTCTATGAAGAACACAAAGTGATAACTTATATAGCAGTTGTAGTGTGTCCATGATACAAGCCATGATATGCATAGAGACCTATGAAATATTCAAGTCTTGATTATGACTTGAAGATTAGCCAAAACTTTCAAAGAGGAAAATTAATGGATGATAGTCAAAAGTTAGTTTACAAAGGTTACAGACCTTATAAAGTGACTTGTGAAGTAAATAAAATGCTAAAAGGGCGATTCATGATTGCAAGTTTGTAATAGTCAATACATTGACAACAACTACCCCCAAAACTTCTCTTATGCCTTCCAAAAATCTTTAACCACCTCAAATTCATTGCACACATGCCTTATCATCATGCAAAGGAGATTGGAGTTGGTAGTTTGACAAAGTACAAAGCATCTATGATGGGAATATGGGATAGTTAAGACAGTTTGGCAAGTGGACAACAGTTGTGAAGATGTAGTAGATAATTTGGATGATTTGTAACAATAGTTCCACATATCTAGCAGCAGTTGCAATCATCTAGGATCTAATGAAGCTTATCAAAGTTAGAAAAACTTCTTCTACATATGCCTAAGTGGAGCTTTTGGTGGATTCAAACAAGGAGTGGACAATTTCAAGCACTCAGAAAGTTACAAACAACATTCAACTTAGAGGAATGGGGCATTTAATAGTCTTTAAAGTCTATCCTATCTTTTCTCCAATGTAGGATATTCTATAAGGAGGCTTTTGTATCATTTTGTAAATAGTTCTTGCATTTTTAGCAAAGCATTGTAACTTGTAAAAGGTTCTTTCAGGTCATATGATGTAATGTAACTTAGAAATTGAGTTCTATCTATTCTCAACTATTGTATTGTAACTTGTTTCAAATTTCTTTCTAGCACTTAAGCACCAAAAGAAGCTCATTATTAGGCTTGTATATAGCTGTAAGGACACTTTTCTCAATAAAATTTAATGATATTGCCTTCTCAATACTTGTTTTATTGTGTGTATATGAGTGATCGATATATATTTCTATGATTTTTATGTGCAAATCCTTTAATATATTGTCTCATTGCAACACCTTTAGGAAGAAGAACATGTCTCATACAGGTCATAAGTTATGTTATTAAGGTTTATATTGTTTATTTGTGAAAACATACCTAGTTTCCTTCTAAAAAATTGTAAACATTTCAACTTTCTTATGAAATAATTATGCATGAGCATGTTAAATAGTTGGGTTGTGTGAATATTAGTTGGGAATTTGGGAAAATGTGTGCTAGAACAACAGTACAAGTTACAATCATTTGGTGTATCACCTTAGAATCGTAGGTTTTCATTTTCATGTCATTCCTATCTCTTTCCTTTGTAAGAAGCAATTGGTAGTTTAGTTTAGGTGATAGAACCAAATAGTTCCATATCACTATGGAGATTCTTTTCCATTTAGGTGACCCACAACTTGGAAAAGTGCCCATGTTTCACCAATAAGCTAAGTTTTGCAACTTAGCAAGGGCACAATATTGAGTGATAACAGTTTTTAAACAACATCCCTTGAGATTTTAAGACCTTATCATATTTGTCCCTTGTGATGTTAAACCTTGTCATATTCATGGAACCTAGCATAATACAACTTGATAGCCATGTGCGAACCATTTTATTTCATGGAACTTAGCATAATACAACTTGTCAACCATGTGTAGCTTATGTTGTTGCACTTTTTTCACAAGGGCTGAACTTAGTGTAGTGTTATCATAGCATCTTGTGGAACCTTATCAAGATTATCAGGGAGAATAAGTTGGTATGGGTGTTGTGGGAACACCTTGTAGACCTTGTGTGTGTCTATCATTTTACCTTGTCTTTGGGTCTCACCTAGTGAATATCATACTTCACTAGCTCATTTGTCTTCTAGTTTGTGATTCACCTAGAAAAGATCAGAATTTTCTATTATGTGAATCATGAACGCCTTTTAACATGACCAACTAGCATAATACAACTTGCTTTCTAGTGGAGCCATGTGTTCCATGAGTGATGTGTATGACTTCAGTCATCATGGGAGCATTCATTTATTTAATGGATGATGTTTAGTATTTGAGACAATTTAAGAGTGAGGTTTCTTTTCCCATCGATTCAAACATTGTTGTAGGTCTTCAAGAATCAAGCATTCAAGCAAATATATGAAGAAAAATACAAGATCCTTGAAGTGATGTGCATGACTTCAGTCCTTCAAGGAAGCCATTGAAGGGTGGTGAGTTGTAGCATTGTGTTCATTTATTATTTCATTTGCATTATCGATTTATCATTGACATTGCATTGTGGAGGTGGAAACACTTACACAAGGTTTGACTGAGGCAAGCCCCTATATGGCACAACACTTTCTCCTGAACCTTTGAATGTGCAAGTAATAGGTTTATAAGGGATCAAAGAAGGATTGAAGGTAATTTTTTCATTGTTTTGTTGTTATCAAAGTTGTCAAGCCATATATATATATATATATATATATATTCAAGTTTGCATTTATAAAATATATATATTCAAGGTTAAAATATATATATTCAAGTTTGCACATTTTGTGTAGAATTTTTTTTAAACAACCTAGAAATTAGAGGCCTCATGAGTAGCTGCAACATCTAAGATTTTCCTGAAGCCCATTCTCATTGTTGTATCAACCTACACATACATGTAAACATTTTTAACACATATAATATTTACAAGTGTGCATGCACATTTGATATATAGTGAATTCAAAATTCATAATTGTAACTATACTAATGTAAGTTAAACAATTACAATATAAATGTACCTACCCCTGATCTATGACACCTGATAATAGAGGAGTGCTCGACAACCCCTCAAGTGGAATCGACGTGGAAGCTGATTGACTCCCCTAAACCAACATATAAATATTTTAAATTTATGCTCATGATTCAATTATAAATTTAAAACTCAAGTTAAAAATCATTTCATAAATAATTTAGAAAATTGAAATCAAAATACCCCAAAAGGGTGGCCGAAAAGGACTAGTGTCGATGTATGTACTTGTAGAGCAGATGATTGCCCCATCGTTAGTGTCATCTATACACCAAATAGTTTGATTATTAAAATGTATTGCAAAATTTTCTTTGATATATGTACATTCAATAAAATTCTTATAAAATCAACATGTAGATGCATATTTATACCTATGTCACAGTGTCCTCAGGGTGACGGTCTATTGTAAGAAATTCTACAAATGAACTAAGGCAACCAGATGAACCACCAGAGTCTTGATGTCCGACCACCTGAACTAGGTGTGGCTTGATTGGGTCCATAACATAATTGGTGGCCCAACTAGTACATACATGTAGGCCCTTGACACTCTTGGAGTGGTACTCAAACCAAATCCATAATACACTCCTCCATCATCATCATCTCTATGCTCCCTACTCACTATCGCAAAAGCATGTTGATCAAGGTCTTCGACAAGCATACTAAGGGATCCTAATGTGAAGACCACCACAAGCTGATGCACATGTGCAGGAATGGGAGGACAAGGAGCAACAACAAGGGGTTGTGCATGCACGGGGTGTTGGGGATCAACCTTTTCTCCTAACTTTTGTTGTGGCATGCCACCACCAACACCTTGAAATGAGTTAAAATCAAAATAATTGGGATTTTTCCCCATAAAAAACTCTACATATAGTTTCCTCAAAAAATACAAAGGTACCTCCCAATTAGCATGTGGTGGAGTATCAAAAACCATATACCATCTATTCCAAAACTGTGCACTCATCTGGGGATGCACACACCACCTCATGGATATTCTAGATTTATTGGTAGGAATGGGCTACTGAGTGACAACGTCGAGAAAGTATGGGGCTAGGTGGGCTTTTGTTATTTTAAGGTCTAAAATTTGTCTATATGAGAGACCATTTGCATAAAATTATCTCATCCGCTCTCTCTCTCTCTCTCATTGATTCCTATCAAGATGAGAATCAATGGTCCTGATGGCATCCACAATGTTTTGCATCGCAGATGCAAAACATCTAACTTGAGGAGGAATCAATGCTTGACTCTAGATAGCATTGATTTGATTTTGGATGGATGCAATCTGATCATTTATATGTGCTCGCAAGCGAGCCTCATTAGATGCAACAAGTTCTAGAGGGGGAGGTGGAGGTAGCTAAGGTTCTAGATTGAGGATATCATCGATGTTAAATTGATCTATGATCTCAAATATAAATGTACCTACATTAAATTATACAAAATTAGCATACAAACTTGCAAAATTAAGTTTTTTTAAATAGGATGTGCACATTGTACATATACATACACATACATATACTTGATTGAACTTGAGCATGTGCATACAAAATTCAAAATTTAACATGTACATATATTTAAAATAAAAAATATGATGCATAATTTGCATGCATACATCATTCAACTAAACTATGTACATACATACAAATTTCAAAATTTAAGATCTAGAACTATGCAATTTTAATACAAGTACATATTAAAAAATAAACTTGAAACATTCACAAAAAGCTCATTTTATGTCTAACACACACACACATCTATATTACATTTTTCCAACAGGAGAAATCATGATCTCATAGATAGTTGTAAAATATATACTATTATAAATTCATCATTATAAGTTCATAAATTCCACCAAATTCATAAATTCATTTCACTAAAAATATCCATCTGGAACCAAAATCATAAATTCATGTCACTAAAAATATCCATCCAACCAAATTTATAAATTCATCACAAAATATCCATCGAACCAAATTCATAAATTCATAAATTATAAGATCATTGTCTTAATTTAGAAACTATTGTGGCTCTCTACTCATCTCTTCATTTCTTTGTGTGTTTTCCCCTTCAGAATCAAAAGTTCTCCCTCTCCTCTAGGGTGTGTTGGCACAATAGTGGTTTACATTTTCTGGAGATCCTGACTTTTGCTGAAATCACATATTTTTAGAAAATATAATGATTTAAGCCTTGAAAAGTTTCATTTAAAGGATTGCAATTGAAGAGGGTTTGATCAAACCAACTTATACCAAGCCCCCTTGATAGAACCCCTCAAGTAGTTTTAAACCATACCTATAATGGAGTCTCCCTTACACCTATCAAATTGTTGATAAAAAAACCACTTTTGATTTACCTTTTGGTGGATCAAATGAATTCATTTAAAATTTATTTTTTGTAAGTATGTAGTCCTTATTATAAGCTTCCCAAAATGTATAATTTTAAATAAATTTAATTTGACTATTATATTTATTTTTAATTTCTTGTGAATGTAGGTTTTTCACCGAAAATTAAGTTCTTTGTTCTGTACATGTGGAAAATAGAAGATTATCAAAAAAAAAAATGAAAAATATGAGTGCACTAGATATTGAAGTCCTTAATCCAACAAAAAAAATGAATTTTGATACACAAAAAAAGTTGTTATACGGTCTGTCTATGTCCGAATTGTAATTGGTTTGACTTTGAAACTTGATTAAAGAAAAAATATTCAATAAAAAAACTATCTAACCAAGTGGGCCACTGAGGATTTGAGAGTTAGCAAATATAAATTTGAAAGAATTAGAATTTTATCCTTCATGGAAAAAAAATTATGCATTATACGTGAGCCGCCACTTTTTAAAAATGTTGTTTTATGAAAAAACTAGTTTTTGAGGGAGATGGAAAAAATATGCAAACTGATTCCAAAAATTTTGAAAAAAGTTATTTAGAATCTACAAAACAAAATGTCACAAACCACTAGTTTGCATCATCTTCAACTTCCTCATGATTTAGCTGCTATAGGTGCCCAAAAGTGAATATTTAGTTAGAAAAAATATTTTAGTGTCTAGTTTAGCCAAAAATTGTAAACTAGTATTGTGGGACCACCCCTCTAGCCATTGTTGATGCTCATCTAAGATCCCATCCATATCCCTAACATCATCAACAACATTTTGTATCCTAGATGCAAACATCCTCAAAGGTGGTGCAATACATTCTTGATTTTGAATAATGTTGATTTGATCTTGAATGGTTCTAACATTGGCATTGATTTGTGCTTACAAGTGATCACCATCAATTTCAAGTGGTGGAGGTGGGGGTTATGAGGAGGCGGAGGGAGGTGAAGGTGGTGGAGATGGATGGCGTGGAGTTGGGATTTCGTAAATATTATTAACCAATCCATGTGATCTCTACATATGAGAGAACCCTCGCGATTAGATTTGTAATTTCAAAATGTAAGATACATGGTTAGGAAATACCCTTAAACCATTCAATATAAATGGCCTAATTTAATAAAAATGATAAAATATGTAAGCCTCATTTATGTCTAAGGCATGTTACTTGAATGAAAAAACAATTAACTATTAATATAGTACAATTTATGAATGCTATATAGGGTTTATGGTTTAGAGTTTAAGATTTAGGTTTCAGGGTAATAGGATGGCTTAAGGGGATCTTTGTAGTAAGGTCCTAGTACAAAATGACATGGATTTTAAGTGAATAAAATTTGGTGAAGATGCCCAAGGCAACCAAATTTTATTAAGGTCTGAGGCAACTTCACCAAATTTTATTCACTTGAGCCATGTCATTTTGTCCTAGGAACTTACTAGACATAGATCCCCTTAAGCCATCCTATTGAACCCTAAACCATAAATTGATCAACCTAGATCATGAAATCTCCTTCATATTATAATCTTGCATGATCTTATTATTGTTAAATTTGGTTGCCTTGGGTAACTTCACCAAATTTTGAGAACTTATTTGATCCCCTTGAGAAATGCCATATTAGGGCACCTTAAGATATCCTAAAGTATGACTTAAGGGGATCTATGTAGTAAGGTCCTAGTACAAAATGACATGGCTTAAGTGAATAAAATTTGGTGAAGATGCCTAAGGCAACCAAATTTCATTAAGGTCCTAGGAAACTTCACCAAATTTTATTCACTTGAGTCATGTCAATTTGTCCTAGGAACTTACTAGACATAGATCCCATTAAGCCATCCTATCACCCGAAACTATAAATTGATCAACATATATCATGATTTATCTCATTCATATTATAATCTTGCATGATCTTATTATTGTTAAATTTGGTTTCCTTGGGCAACTTCACCAAATTTTGAGAACTTATTTGATCCCCTTAAGAAATGTCATATTAGGACCCCTTAAGACATCGATTTATGGTTTAGGGTGATAGGATGGCTTAAGGGGATCTATGTCTAGTGAGGTCCTAGGACAAATTGACATGGCCCAAGTGAATAAAATTTGGTGAAGTTTCCCAAGGCAACCAAATTTCATTAAGAGCCTAAGAAAAATGATGGCTTTAAGGTTTAGTGTTTAGACTTTATATTTTAGGGTTTAGGGTAATAGGATAGCTTAAGGGGATCTATTTAGTAAGGTCCTATGAAAAAATTACATGTCTTAAGGGAATAAAATTTGGTTGAGTTTCCTATGGCAACCAAATTTCATTTTAAGGTCCTAGGACAAAATGAATGCTTTAGTGTTTAGGGTTTAGATTTTAGAGTTTAGGGTTTAGGGTTTAGGGAACTTAGGGTTGAAGTTTTGGTGTACCTTGGAATATAATGGACTTTCAAGTTAGTGAAGAACATTTTCTTGTGGAATAGTTGATTGAGATAGCTCTTGTTTCAAATGACCAACCTAGATCATGAAATCTCATTCATATTATAATCTTGCACAATCTTATTATTGTTAAATTTGGTTTCCTTGGGAAACTTCACCAAATTTTGAGAACTTCTTTGATCCCCTTAAGAAGAAATGTCATATTAGGACCCCTTAAGACATTGATTTACGATTTAGGGTGATAGGATGGCTCAAGGGGATCTATGTCTAGTGAGGTCCTAGGACAAAATGAAATGGCTCAAGTGAATAAAATTTGGTGACATTGCTCAAGGCAACCAAATTTCATTAAGGGCCTAGGAAAAAAATATGGCTTTAGGGTTTAGGTTTTCGAGTTTAGGGTAATAGGATGGCTTAAGGGGATCTATGTAGTAAGGTCCTATGACAAAATGACATGGCTTAAGGGAATAAAATTTGGTGGAGTTACCTAATGCAACCAAATTTCATTTTAAGGTCCTAGGACAAAATGAATGCTTTAGTGTTAAGGGTTTAGATTGTAGAGTTTAGGGTTTATGGTTTAGGGAACTTAGGGTGAAGTTTGGGTGGCCCTTGGAATAATGGACTTGCAAGTTAGTGCCTAGTTTATGAATATTTTTTATTTTATGAATAGATTGACTATTTCCATAATAGAAACATATAATTATGTATTATTAAGATTGAGTTTGATGTATATTTTAACTGGATATCTTTTTAATTGAATATAAGATTATTTTATTTAACTTTTTTTCATTAATATTTCCCATTTAAATGAATTTTATGATATAAAATGTATAATATAAAATTAGTTTTAAATGTTGAATCAAGTATTTTATTTTGGATTGTTTGGAATTGAAAGAACCTAAAAGAAAGAAAAGAAAAATATTTAGATTCTTTTAGTGTTTAGGTAACTCGTGCAAATTGAGATTTTAGACTAAACTAGAAACCTAATTAACAAGTAATTGACTAGAATGAGGGTTAATATTGTCAAAAGAAAACAAACAACACATGCAAACAAGAAATGAATACAAGGCATGACTAAGAGAGATAAAAACATAAAATATAAATGAATGTTGAATATTATCTAATTAAGTGACAATTGGAAATGGATTGTACACTTGGATTTAGGAATTTACTAACTAAATTTGTAAACAAACATTGATAAAATTTATGAATTGTAACTATTCTTTAACATATTGTTTTCTAATCTAATTATAATTTTACATTGAAAGTAAAGTTTAACATATTGTTTTGTCCATACAATGCAAATGAAATTTAAAACATTTAAGCAATGCAAATGAATTTTCTTGAGCTCAAAATTAGGGTTTTCAAAATCAAAATTATTTGTTTGATTTCAATTTAGGGTTTAAGCAATTTTTTTTGTTTCAATTCAATTTAGGGTTTCAATCTAAGCAATTAGGGTTTTAATGCAATTATTTTGTTTCATTTCAAACTAGGGTTTTCAAATCCAATTTTTTTGTTTGATTTGAATTCAAGGTTTCAAAAAGCTTGATTAGGGTTTCCAAATGCAATTTTTTTATTTCATTTCAATTTCTAGGGTTTTCAAATGCAATTATTTTTGGTTTGACTGAAGAATTTAAGTTTCAAAAGCTAAATTTTGTTT